>JBBYHQ010346523.1:0-12349 GCA_038382645.1 Spergularia azorica
TAGGACCCGTACCCGGACCCGTTGCCAACGGGTCTTAAAATTTTGGACCCGGACCCGTACCCGTCCACAACGGGTCCTGTTCCGGACCCGCCGGGTCCTAAGCGGGTCCGGGTCCGGTTCCGGGTACCCGCTTTTTTTGCTCACCCCTAACGCGTATTGTACGCGGGTAGGTAGAGGTGGGGCTGTAACATAAGGCCGCTAGTGGACGTAGATCGGAGGAGGTCTCCTGAGGCAGCGCCGGTCGGAGTAGGAAGATGAGAAGTAGGGGGAGATAGAAAATTAAGACATGAAGTTGAGCTACCTGTTAGTGTAATTACAATAGGAGAGAGAGAAAAATAGTTTTTTTCAAGAAAAACTTGTCAAAACGACGTAGTATTGTGTCGTGTCGGGTGTCTAGTCGGTGTCAGGTTCGTGTCCAATTAAAAAAACCCGTGTACGTTTCCTAAATTTAAATAAAAAATTCGGACACTGTTTTTGGGCATGTCGGACACGTGTCGTACCGTGTCTGACCCATATCTGGTCCGACACGGTGTCGGACACAGACATGACACTACAACACTGGACAGGTGTGTCCGTGCTTCCTAGCCTATGGCCTATATACATAGTAGGCAGGGAGGAGGTGTTTAAATCCATGGTGAACACGTATTTGGTTTTACGCTTCTTTGCTCCTAACAACCGGCCTACTATAAGTTTAATATAATCGAGAAGCCACCCAAAAGGCCCAACCCAAATCATCACCAATATCCTACGCAGTATTCCCTCTGTCTTCCTTTAAACACCCCACTTTTCTTTTCGGGTTGTTCTTTCTCAAACACCCCAATTGTAAACTTACTAAATGAGGTAAGTTTGTACCACCCATCTACACCCCACTATCTCTAAAAATAATAAACAAATCACTCATTATCTCTAACAATAATAAACAAACCACCCATTATCCCAAAAACTAGTTTTTTTTGCACGGGGTGTTATAGCACATTTTTATAGGAACTGGTTTTAATTTGTAATTAATTATATAAATACCTACTAATACTACTATGATTATAAGATATTGTTCCGTCAAATTTACAACAATGATGACGGTTACTGTTTATAGTAGGTTTTAGTGTTTGGCACATTGGGATATACGGGACATGCAGTGACAAATTAATTGTGTTGGTTGGGTGATAATATGAACAACGAAGAGATGTCACACACTCAGTTAGATAACTGCATCAGATGTTGGAATTTGTTTTTAGAGAAACACGTGCAACATCAACAAATATCATGAACATATCACATTAAATAAGTTTTAGCCTAAAAACAATGTGTTGAGATCCCCTAGAGTTGGTAAAGTTTACTATAATTGAGAAATATAAATGAAAATACATTTTTGATAATAAGATTTAAATGCACATGGTAAGGTTTATTTTTCATTCCAAGTAAACTCTACAATGTGGAATTATTGGTGTCATATCTTTTTTTTTTTCTTTCTTTTTTTTATTTATGTTTTTTATCTTCAAACATATTTTGCAATTTTTGGTGTATTGTTCTCTAACCTTCAACAAATTATTTTTTTATTGTCATATTAATCTATCAGAATTTCTACTTATATGGCACACCGTTAGGTGGTAGGATATTAGTAAATACGAATAAGATAATAGTAGTTTATAACACCCATGCTAAAATTTGTAAAGTGATTATTGTTGTTATGGATATATGTTTTTTTCAACGAATATTCTGATAGAAATGAAGGAAGTAATATCATATATTCACATGTACAACGATAATAAGCGATAATAAGTTTGTAGTCGTTTGGTTGCATACGAGAATTTGGAATGCCCATGAAATTCTATTTCCCAGGCTGTACAAATTCACATGAATTCCTGTAAAACTGTCTGGTTACATCTAGCAATTAAAATTCCACAAGAATTTCCAATTACCAAGGTGCGGTCTTGCAAAAAATTGGTTTTATAAGGTGCGGTCTCGCAATTTTTTTTTTTTTTTTTTTTTTTATGATAGGTAGAAAAAACGAACGTACATCAAAGTTCCTGAACTCTCACAGTCGGGATTTAGAACAACAACATTACTAATTGAGGGCACACATTAAACGGCAAGAATTCTCCAAGGGCAAACTTGAAATCTAACCAAAAAAAAGAACAACATAATCATCTTCATAAAATTGTTGTACAATTTGGTAAAAAACAAAAAAAACAAACTCAAATTTATAGTAACATCCGAGTTACCTTACCACAAGACTAAGCAAAGCAACACATTACACAATCAGAAGAGAAACTTCACCTAGAATCCATCCATCCATCGCTGTAAATATTTCACCTCCCATTTTCTTCTCTTATTTGGATTCTTCTCTCTCCTCCTCTCTCTTTCTCTCGCTTCTCTCTTGTGTATTTCTTTATATAAATATGCAAGGGTTGGGAACTTGTACACCCTTTTTAGGGCAATTCTAAGGACCTAAAGAGAGAGAAAGAGAAAAGAGTTGTTATTTTTTTCTAGAGAGAGAAAGCAAGCAAAGCAAGAGAGAATCAAAAACTACCCATCATCATCAATCAAGACTTGTGATTGAAGATCTGGGTATTTTATTTACAATTTTGACTGATTATAATACATAAGAGGTATATTTAGAGAGGAAAAAAAAATACAAGTTTTTTTACATAATTTGTTGTTTTTTTTTTTAGAAATTTTTGGGGGAAAAAGATTGGTTCTTTGTTGTTTTCTGACATTGCCCGGATTTTGAATTGGGTTTTTGATTTTGAAAGGTGGGTTCTTTGTTAAAATTGGTCAGCTTAAGAAACAAGTTTCAAATTGAATGATTATTGGGGAAGTTTTGGTGTTGGGTATATAATCACAATTGGGGGAATTTTGATTTTTGAGCTTAATCAGAAAGTGGGATTTGGGAGATTTTGAAATTTTTGTTGATTTTGTTAGGGTTTGATTTGTACTGGGTGTTTGTGTTTGGATAAGTTTGGGTGAGCTGATTGTTGGGGTTAGGGTTTGATCTGATCATGAATTTTGAATAAAAGTTTAGGGCATTGGACTTCACAGATTGTACATCGTAGTACCTTAATGAAGTGCTTTTTTTTTCGGTTTTTCGCCTGTTTTTTGGGTGGATGAAGTATTGTAAAGCTAAATGTGTCCTCCATTTTATTGGGAATTGAAGACATTGTGAATTTTGATATGAAATTTTGCAGATTTTGGTCCTAAATTGTGTGATTTCAAAAGGGTTGATGGGGAAGTTAGTGTTCTTTTGGTAAATTGGAGAAGTTTTGTAGAAGCTTCTGTGAGAAGTTTTTTTGGGTGATGTTTGAATGAAAAGAGGTCATATTTAGAAGATCATATGTTCTGTTATGTATAGCTGAAATGAGCTTTTTCAGTGTTGTATGAAAATTTGAGGAAATTTAGCTGACTTAGGTCTTTGGTAATGAGCAGGTTTTTTAGGGGCATTGACTCCACAAGTAAGGATTACAGAGGGTTGAATTGGCACTGGAGTTGCGAAATTCGTCGACTTAGCATTTGAATTTGTGGTTGGAGAAGAGGACAACTTCTGTTATCTGGTCAGAATTTGGACGATTAGTGTTGTTACTTATTGATGAATATGATTGTTTTCATGTGTTGGAATTTTGTGGCATTGACATTCATGCTCTTAGAATTGTTAGTCCGAACGAAGTTTGGTTATCGGGTTTTTATTGCTGTTCAGGACTCAGCTAAAGAAATCCAGTTGATTTGAGCAGCCAAGCTGGAAATGGGACATGGTGCATGAAGAGCTGTGTGCGATACGTTCCAGGATCGGGACACCGGTACTTGGAACTAAGCAAAGCTCTCAATTCAGCTGAATCCCAGCTGTTTCGATGTCTCGTTGCTTTCCATTTCCACCTCCTGGATATGAGAAGAAGCTTAGAGTTGAGGATGTCACTTTGCTAGCAAAGGTGGATATCTGCTCTTCTGTTATCCATTGCCATTTTGCCATATGCTGGTGTGGCTATTTATGTCCTGCTCTCCTTGTTATGTGGTATTTCAATAGTGTGCTCTGATGTGTGTGAATGACAATGCTTACATTTACTGAGAATTCACATATGCCTTCTTACATCAAAAATAGAATTAAAGTGGAGGGGCCATTATGGACTAAGTTTTCGGAAAATAGTGCAAAACGGTATTGAGTAGTATGGTGTGGCTGCTTCAGTGTAGCTAACATGGTTGTAGTTATTTGGTGTCAACTTGTGCCGAAAGGGTGATAGACTTCATGAGCATTGATTTTGTTGACAGCCCCTTCTTGATATACCAGTGGTCTTTGTAATGGTTAGATAAAAAATCTAGATGTATTTATTACTTATTTGCTGATAAGAGCAAGTATGCCCTATGATTTCTGTCTTGACCACTACCCTTAGAACTCCTCCCATCAACTTAAACGTGGTGACATGGGATTAAAGAGTTAATTCGGTGACATGGGGTTGAGGTGTTAGTTTGTTTCGCTTGGGTTTGTTCGTGTGGGATCACTTGTCAATTTGTCATACTTAGGTGCTTGCACCAATTTTTTATAACCGTTGTAGCTATTAGGTTTTGACTTCAATCTTTTTGTTTTGGAAACTTGGTATTTATTAGGCAACAAATCCTCGAAACAGAGAGACTAACGTGAAAAGTCGACACTAACCGGAACAAAAAAGGGAACACATCTCTTTTAATGAGTATGAGGACACTCGTGGAGTTAATCGAAATTTGGTTTTCTTAGTTTGAGATACTGTCACTTAGAACTCCTCCAAACATGTAGGTTCCCTCTGCCACCCCGCACAGTAGCTAGGAGGATTTAACCGACAGGTGCCACGGTGCCACCTTGTGTCTTTAACAATTTGGGAAAACAACTGTTGGTTATTCTGTGTGTTAGAATTTTGGGTGTGGATGTCTGTTTCTAACTATCCTGAGATGTGAGATTGATAGTGTCCTACTGTCCTTTACCAGAGAAACACCAGATGGTGAAGGTGTGGCAAGTAATGTTAGTTTGTTGAAATTGAGGATTTCGAGGCATTAGTTATGCATAAAGGACTGAATCTTTTCAATTGCTCAGCACAGTAGGATCTAGAGTGGGACTAGTTATGCATAAAGGACTAATGCCTCGAAATTGAATCTTTTGAGGCATTAGGTATCCTTGGTATCCCATGGTTTCAGCACTAGGATCTAAAGTGGGGACTGAATCTTTCAATTGCTCAGCACAGTTGAGATTTAAGAGGGAAGTTGACCATCACTCTCAAGTTCACCTGTGAATGAATGCTGAAGAAATGAAGAAGCAAGGATGTGTGAGGGCATCCAGTTCTTTGAACCCGTGATTGTTTACTGACCAGTTGTGAATCTGGCTTTCACAGTCAAATTCACGTATACATGAAATCTAAAGCAATGAAAAAGAAAACATTGTTTTGCAATTACTGTTGATTGAATAGCTTCTGTATCCAACTCCCCACCCAGTTCTTCAAAGGAATTCACTCTTGCTGTGGAAGATTTTGGATGGTTAACTCACTTAACTGTGATATACTGATATCTGTCTAGTAGCTGCTGAGTAGGTTGCATTTTGCATTTTGCTCCGGGGATGGGATATTCTAGTATTCCGATATTCTGTAGCAAAGTCTTACTGCTTTTGCCAGATAAATTTTGATGTTACTTAAATACTTCGGCTCTTTCTTGGATAAAGGTGTCAACTATTTATTGTGTAGATGAAAAGCAAGAAAGTTACCTCATGCCGTTTCTTGTGCTAAATAATTTTCTGATGCAGTTTCTTTTTTGGCTAATTGGCTCACAAAACCGTATGCGCTTCTTGTTTTGTGAAGTAGTAGTCAGTCGGTGCGATTCTTGACGCGTTTTTCATTATAGGTCATCGGTAACCCATAAGCAGTCTCTCTATGTTGGAAAAATAGAGATAATGCTTGTGTACTTCCAACCCCGCCTAACCTTGCCATAGGTGGGAGCCTTTGAAGCACCGGGGTAATTGCTGTTCCAAAACCATTAATGACCTGTATATGTTTGCAAAAATGATAAAGTTATGAACGCTTTGATATGGTCTTCTGAATCCACATAGAATTATCCATATGATGCTTGAAATATGAATTTTAGCCGTTTCATTTTTGGCGTGCGTGGGCTGTTGATGCTTGGTGTATTCATGCTTGTGCTCTGTATCCCATATGAGTTTAATGTTAGAAGGTCATCTTTCAGGAAAAAGATAATAAGAAAAAAGAGAAAAAGCATAAAAAGGACAAGGATAAAGAGAAAAAGGAAGGCAGGGATAAGGACAAAGAAAAGAGCAAGGATAGACATAAGGAGAAGGATAAAAGCAAGGACAGGGACAAACGAAAGTCGAAGAAACGGTCTCGGGATGAGAAAACATTTGAAGGAGACAGGTCCAATGTGGAGAAGGCTGGGTCGAGCAGCCCCCAAAGTTCATGTGTTCAAGAGCTCGAGCAGAGAGTCAGTCTTGTGGATGGTACAACAGGAACTCAAATTGTTCGTGCAGTTAACGATAAAGATCCAGGAAAAGCTGAACTTTTGGATGGGGTAACCAGTCGGAGCAATGGCGCTTGCAGAGCTGAAGGTAAGAGTGGACTCGGCCAGGTGGCCGATAGAGAAAGGGATAATTGTCAGTCAACTTTTCCAAAAGTTGCATTTGTTTTTGGCAATGGGGCGGAGCAAAGAACGACGCAAAGTAGACCTATGGAGTATGATATTAATAAGTTAAGTGAAGGGAATGAAATTCAAAAGCACCATAATAGCAAGAAAAAGGGGGAGAAAAGCAAGGAAAAAAGTGCCAAGAGACACAAAGTACACACAGAAATGTGCATCCCTCAGACGCTTGGTTATAATGGTCCACAAATTGATCCACCCAAGGAGGCTGCAATTGTTCAGGAGCTTGAACGGAGGATCAGAGATGAAAATGGTGCAACTGGCAGCCAAGTCGGTGCAAAAGCTAATGTTACTATACAGAGGAGAGCTGAGAATTCCGGAACAATATCAAATGGCATTGCTTTTTCTTCGTCCCAAATGAAAGAGGGTACCATATTTGGAAATGGCAGTTCTAGGTTAAAGAATGGATCCAAAGATAATGGTCAGCTAAACGTTCCAAAAGTAGCGATTGTACATAACTTCAAAATGGAGGAAAGAGGTAGTGAAATGGCGGGAGTTGCGGATATGAGTAAGAAAGCCCCGGTGGGAGAGATGACAAGGAATGGATTTAGGAGAGAAGGTTCTGTAGATAATAGGATGAAAATTCATTACAAGGGTGAATCGGGAAGTAAATCTGGAAAGGAGGACAAAGTGAGGGTGGAAACTGACAATGCTGTTAAATTCCCTAGATTTGGACTAAATGGCAGTGATTCCACTGACAGTTCTAAGCACTATACTGTCAAAATTGGAAATAAGACTGGAGAGGCAATTACTGGCAAACGGAAGGAGCCCGAAGCGAATGGAACTTTACTTGGTAAGTACTGCACACGTATCTTTTGGCATTCCTTTTTTTTTAATCGTCCAACAAGGATTAGAGGCATTCATTTAGCTTCATGCTATAACAACTGTATCGAGTGTTGAATGTGTTTGAAGTACTTCTTCGGTCATTGTTCTTGGAAAACTGGTGGCTTCTTAAATGCTGAATATCAAGAAAATGAATTAAGATGTTATATAGTAATACATGGTAATAGTCTATTTTGATGATATTAGTACATTATTGGACATTCTTCTTTAGGGATTGTTGATCTTCAATCATTAGAATGGGTATGTCAGGGAATGCTGTGCTCTCCAAACTTCTTCGCTTTATATCTCCTCTCTCTAACTTGAGAAACTTTGTTTTGAATATTGGTTCAGGTACGGAGGGACAACCAAATAAGTGGCAGAAAGCTGTTCTTGCTTCTCAACCTGCCTCTAAGAATGGAAGACACTTGAAACCGGGTACAACTATTACTTTGTCTGCAAGTAAACAGGGACCAGCCAATGGGTTTAAGCTGGCCGATGAGGCATGTAAGCAGGGGCCAGCCAATGGGTTCAAACTGGATGGTGAGGCATGTAAGCAGGGACCAGCAAATGGCTTTAAGCTGGATGGTGAGGAACGTAAGTCCAATTGGACAGTGCACGCTCAATCACCTTCTGCTCTAACAAAATCTCCATCTGCCAGTGTGGAGGCCGTGGGCACTATATGCGCTCAATCACCTTCTGCTCTAACAAAATCTCCATCTGCCAGTGTGGAGGCCATGGGCACTATACGCGTTCAATCACCTCTTGGTTTGTCAAAACCTTCTATTTCTGCAAGAGTGGATGGGAAGGTAGGTACACATGGAACACCTTCTGTCCCCAAAACTCCTCAATCCTCAAGTGGCAAGGTCCGTGGAACTATGGGCTCTCAAGAATCCTTCTGGGTCTCAGCAAAGCCTCTTTTGTCTGGAGGAAAAGACAATGGGACCATGGGGCCTCATAGTTCATCAGTGGCTACATCAAAAGCCATATTACATATGGAGAAAGTTCATGAGACATTCACCTCTCAAGAATTAGCAAAACCGCCTTCAACTCCAGGGAAGATCAATGGGGCCATAGGGACTCATGGATTACCTCCTGTCACACTGAAAGCTCCATCGACTTCAAGAAAAGAGAAACGCAAAGAAAAATCCTCCAGACCACCGCCTCCACATCCAGATACCAAGTATTTGAGTCAGATACTGTCAGTTCCAAAACTGGAAGACTTACCTGAACTTGATGATCCAGATTGGTTGTTCGACAGAAAGAGCTCCCCATCAGAGGAAAGTGATGTTGGTCATGACAGAGATGGAGGGGAACAAGTGTGGGGTAAAGCCCTTCATATTGTATCTGCAGATGTTTTTGCTCTGCCGTATGTCATCCCATACTGAACGAGATGGGAAGAGTCTGGATTACAGATGGTGGCTTTCTAAAACGGCTACTGATCCATCGTTGCTGTTGGGGTTTCGATGATGAACAAATTTCTTGGTATGGAGAACCCTGCTAGGCAAAGTGGGTCGTGACTCCTGGTGCACCATGTTGCAATCTAACCCGTAAGTGAGAGGACACCATCGGTTGATAGATAGTATTACAGAGTCTTTCCCTTCAGTATGGAAAAAAGAAACATGTTGTCAGGGTTTGTGCTGCTGCAGCTGCATCTAGTTTGTGGTTACTGAGTTTGACGATTCTCTTTGGTTTAATCATATGCCACAAAATTTTGTGATGTAAGATAGAATTTCTCATACATAGAGTTTATAGTGCCCAAGTTATCAGAAGGAAAGTGACCCACAAATACAAGAGAAATGGAGAAAACAAAGGGGAATGAAACAGAACAGAGTTTGAAACAATTTTTGAAGATTATGTCGTTTTTATCACTGGTTCGTCTGCCCTAATCTTATACATTGTACAGTCTTCGGTGACTCCGGATTTGGATTGAAGGTAGTGCTAATATGCCCATAAAAAGGATGGCATTTCTGTTCGGTCAACATTTCTTATGGCGTAACCTCGGGTTATCCCATGTCGGTTCACACCTTTGATATTATTTGATTGAAATTCAAGGAAAATTACATCATACCCCGGGGTATATTGAGTTTTTGTACCCCTCTAATAGAATTGACGAGCAACAAGTGCAATTTGATGAGCAATGCTGACTATCGTTGGGCATTCATATATAGATCAATCAACTTAAATATTTGATGTTATTGGGTGATGTTTATTGTTTTTTACCGACACCGATGGAACGGTCGACATATTTATGTTTGCTCATTGAAATATAGGCAAATGCTCATCGTATATTCGTGAATTGCTCATCAAAATATTCCGGGGTACAAAAACTGCATATACCTCCGGGGGTACGGTATAATAATTGGATATTCAAATGGAGCTAAACGTAATAAAATCCAAAGGCATTTTACTCCGACATAAGACCCGGCCTGAATCTACCAAAATAAGCTCGATGCTAATGACCTTGTTCAATCGGTGTTTCACTCGAGATGAACTAGATCTGAATCTCCCGAATAAGCTCGATCTCGAACCCAACCTAAGTGATCACGAACATCTGCTACTGTACCCCCTAGTGGACAAGTGCAACTAATTAATCTAACCTAGCCGAGCCATGTTAATCAGCAGTATTAATCACAATAATTAAACTAGTAACACGTGCAACTGCCCGCAAGATGTCAAGAAAACAGCAAAGTGATGTTCCTGTGATCTGTTTTCTGGACACTGCCAACTTTCAACCGCTTACCATTTCATCTTCACTTGTACAAACTTCCTTTTCTCGCAAAAAAAAAAGGGTAAATAAATTTTTAAGAATATGATTTCACTATAACAAATAAATTAAAATTATAAAGGGGTCAACATTAAAATCCCATCTACCCCTTTTTGTAAAGAAGAAGCCTGAGCTAAACTTCAATGGGTGGTGATCATTTTCACTGTTCTGCTTCTGGTAAATTCTTCATTTGTTTTTGTTTGGTCTTTAATTTTATCAAAGTTTTGATCTTTTTATGTTATTATGTCTAAAGTTTTAATCTTGTGAGTTAATTTGTTGTTATCTTATGTTAATATGTTCAATAATTTCTATGTCTGACTTAATTAAGCAGAGGATGAATCTTCAACTTTGGATAATGATGATGGTTTTTCAGAAGTTTCGTCATACCCTTCCTCATTTTACAGGTCCTTGTTTCGTTTCTGTTCGTTATTATGTTTTTATTTTCGGCGATGTTAATGCGCAAAAACTTTGGTAAGACGGTCTTATGGTGAAACTGTGATGTTTAAGGTTTACGGGAGTAAATTTGAGAAGTTACCCTTTCCGGTGTAGCTACCATAGGACCGTCTTACCCAAGAGTTCCGCTTAGTAATGATTCCTCAAGAATTCAGTAGTCGTAATTTAAAGTTATGTGTTTTCTCAGGGATGGGATAAGAGATGGAGATGAATCAGTGAGTGGCTCATCTGAGAATCTTTTCAAAGGATTTGATGGGTTGGGTCTCGGAATTTCCTCGAATTCTGTGGAGTTTGATGGTAATTTGAGGAGGAAGATTGCTTACAATGATATTATGAGGAATTATGATGAACTATGGGAGAGAAGAGAGTGCCTTTATCAAGCCAAGAATAAAATCTTGAGGTTTGATTCCTTGCCTCTCCTTTTGAAACTTTAATTGAATTTGTCTAAGGTTATTTATGACATCATGTTAGCCGACCTCAAATCATTTTGGGAATAAGGCGTGGTTGTTGTTGTTGTTGTTGTAATTGAATTTGTCTATGGTATATGTAACTATGTACGTAGTTAGTTGTTGGTTTATGAAGTGTTCCTGTCCCATATACAACATCTTTAACCCCAGTGCCTGTTCCTGTCCCATATCTGGAAAGATATTCATTAATTCTGATTATGTCTGATTTTGATCTCTCTAGCTCCCACGCTATTTGTAGTCGGTACAGTATTGCTATTGAGTTTTAGTGAAGAAATAACTGGCATTCTAAAGTGTTTTAGCTGTCTATATGCGAAACTTACTTCGCTCGAGACCAAGCAATTCCTCCTACTATCTAATGAAGGATGGCCATTGATCTGATATTCTTTCCTATCTAAAAAGTGTCTCATTTCCCATATCCATAGTTTATTAATGGTCTCGAATTCAGGGCATGTTTGAGACTAGAGTAGGTTGGTTAATTTCCGGCAAAACTCTGTGTAAGACGGTAGTTGTACATAATATGTTTTTGAGATTTAGGAAAGGAGGTTAACCTCAAACCTTTGTTACTGCAAGGCTTTGATACCTGAAGTCCAATTCTATAATGTTCATGAGTCAGCGTACCTGTTAGGATGACACGTGAAGGAGTGAAGCAAGATGCTCCATAATGGATGTTTTGCACAATGGCTGCAGCTAACTTTATTCACCATCTTTGCAGCTACACTCCCGGTGCATGGATCAGTAATGTGGGCAATAAGAAACTACGAGATTATGCTCTACCAAACACTACCTCACTATTACTGATTGGTCCTAAAGAATCTGGGAAAAGCAGTCTGGTTAACCGAATTTCAAGAGTGTTTGAAGATGACAAATTTGCCTCAGAAAGAGCCCAAGTTACATGTATGTTATACTCTCTGCTGTTCCCTCTTGTGTTTTGAACACTCGCTCTCTGAATTCTTTCTGTGAAACCTAATAGTAGTTCTTAAAACTTAAAAGTATGAACTTTGCACAACCTATCGGCTATCACCCAAAGCTCTTAAACTTGCTATTGCTGGTGCTAGATAACTCGTTCGCAGGGGAAGGGACCTTCTTCCTTCAGGAATATATGATTCCCAGACGTTCTGCCGCATTTTGCTTGTTTGATACCCGTAGCTTGTCTGAGGAATTTGTTGATAATGATAAAATGCTCCAGCTT
>JBBYHQ010346534.1:0-36776 GCA_038382645.1 Spergularia azorica
ATAGTCTGGTCATCACTAGCACTCACAATCCATGGGTTCTCATGATGAAACTGCACTGTGCGAATGTAATCAAGATGCCCCAGTAGTGTGAAAAGACACCTGTGCAATTTGTAGTTCCAAACTTTGATCTTGTAGTCATCACCTAAAACAAGCAAATAAAATCTGAAGTCCACACAAGGAGAGCAACATTTCTAACAAAATAGTGCATCAAGCCTTAAAGATTCTGATAGCTAACTAATCTAATCACGTGAGCAAAAACCGTCAACAAAGTGAGCTGACTGATGAAGATTACCCTTCTTAATAAGTTGAATGCCAGGAGTACATTACTGACGAATTCTATGCAATATTCTATGTACAGAAATTATCGCCTTGTAAGAGCAGACAAAATATCATCCATAGATGCAACAAAGGACTGAACTAATACAGAGCAGACATATATCATCATCAGTCTCTGCATATAACTAAATGAATGGTAAACTGGAAGAACGGGATACCTCCTGACACAAACAGCGGCTGAGACTTATGAAAATGAACACCGCGCACAGGGCCATCATGTTCATCAAACCGATCAATAAGAGTACCCATTCTGTAATCCCATAACTGGATCACACCACTGTGCAGACTCGCCAAGATCCATGGCCTCTTAGCATGAAAACTCAGTCCCTTGACCCTATTACTCTTGGTCTCGAACTTCGTCAGCATTTTTTATCACACAATCCACAATATTACTCTCTGCACACAACCAAACCCTAATAAGCACACATCCAAAAATAACACATCTCAGCTACCACACTACAAAATTTCGCCACGCAAACACGGGCAAACAGCGAAAATGACCGACATATTTAAGCGAAATCCGCGGATCTCAATCTCGCAATGTAATTAAAAACCCTCTCAACTCATCTCATCTCAACTCAACTAAAGCCATTTCCCACAACAGATTACAAAAAAGTCCCTAAATTTACTGCAATTTCACTCATTTTCCCACTAATTAAACCAGTTTAAGCTCAATTCGGACCAAAAATCGCACTTTAAACAAGCTAATTACACGATAAAATTCGGACAAAAAATTGGAACTAACATACTATTTAAAATGCAAGCATCAGATCAAATTAAACTCAAATTAACACTTTTAGTTTTCTCACTAATACGCAAATAACTAAGCGTAATTACCAAGCATAAAGTACAAGATTCAAACCTAAATAGACAAAGTTTCGAGCAGATCGACAGTATTAAACCAATCAAATAAAAAGAAACAAAATTAAGAGATTAAATAAAATTACCTTTCGTGGAATCTAATTGATGAGATTGGAATCTCGGATCAAGTGAAGTACGATATTCGCATCCAGAATCGCCAAGCAAGCAGGAGAGAGAAAGTTGAGTGAGTTTTACAGAGAAAATGAGAGAGAGGAATGAGGATTTTACGGAGAAACATAAAAAAGCAGATTTTGTTTTTAATTTTTATTTTCTTTTATATGTTTTCAGTAAAATTGTAGATCTGAATAATTACAGTTTTTTTTTTTTTTTTTTTTTGTTGAGTAAAAATACGTAATGACTAATGAGGGTGAAGATAAGCCGTCAGATTTCATTTGGACGGTTGGGATCTTTGGAGGAGGAAATGAGTCAACAGTACTCTATCTTCCTTCGAAAAGAGTCCGAGTTGGTAAATAATTACCCTTTTTGGGCTAAAAAAAAAGTCGAATGTCACATGTGAGTTGTTCATTAAGCTTTTACGACAATGACATTGTTAAATACGAACTTGAAAGTAGTGAAACCAACATTTACGGAGTAATCATGATACGGCTTGAAAACGACAAAAGTATAACGTTACTATACAATTGAAGCCTCAAAGTTTACAGAGTCGAAATTGTTACTAAAAGCATAGAAAAGTGCTTATACATTTGACTGTTAACATAATACATTGACGTTCAAGGAAAAGGGTATAACCAAACAGAAGCAGCAAAGAAGACGTCGAAATTCTAGAGCTGCAACAACAGAAACTCAGGGGGAAGCATGCAGTGAGGTATCCTGGACTTGGTTCCTCAATCACGTGAATTATGTGACCACGACTGCTTGACTGAAAGAAGTGGTGGAGCAATGCTGGAGAGTTTAGGTTCATGCAACATTTGCCTCTCCACTCTTCTTTGTCACCATCTTCATGTGGTATATGCATACTGCATCACGCCATTACTGATACAAGCTAACAGACACAAAGGTTGAAAGACGTCATGAATCTCAGACTTGGATTGCACCGCCACAAAATCCTCATTGTGCGTTTCCCTGCAGGGCCTGAACAATTTCCTCAGTTCTCAACTGTATACCTTTCAGGTACTCTGTAAGAATACGCTGTTGGTAAGAACCTCCCTCCTGGTAGCAAACACAACGAAGGCAGAAAATGTCGATTGATATCACAAAAGACTTTGAAAATAGAATGTATAGAATGAGAAAACAGTAGCATGGTGAATATTTGTCTCCATACTGTTCGGATCAAAACTCGCTCTATCCGTTTCTTAATCACACCATAGAATTCCTCTGGAGGAATTTCTCCCTTAGCAACCGTCAAACCATTGAGCAACAATGTATTCCATTCTTTTTCGGGAGCTGCAGTTCAGAAGTTTGTTTATGAGACACGTGACAGAGGAAAAGAAAGAAAAGACAAGAGATGGCTCTTATGTTATATATCGAGGTTCCTACTTCACAGTGACTCGCATGCTTTTTGCATGTTTCTCACACTCTGAAATTCAAGAAGGTAAAAACATTCAAAAATCAAACCACGAAAAGAACTGAACCATATAATAGGACAGGAGAAGTGGGGAACTACGACCCCCATCAGACACATGCCAATTAGGTTGACTACTTGACTGCACAGGTTAGACTGATGAAAGTACACTGTATCACGTTGAGAGACAAAGCCTAACTTCTTACATACTCAAGGTAAATTGTAACAGGAATGTCAAACCGGATCAGGAAAGCCTTGGTCCCAGAGAAATTACTGTAATGCCATCAACGAGAGAAAATATCAATACTCCGTATTTCACAGGTGAAAAGGACTTCCTCCAACCAGGGCGACTTCTTACCAAGTAGACTAAAGTGACGTTATTGTGGAGTTTTCATCAATGTACTGCATACAGGATACTCACGGACTTTGAAATTCCCAGTGTTGGCAAAGCCGGGGGGGTGGGGGGGGAAATCATACAATTGCAAACAGAACAGATAGGGAAAAAGGGTGCCAGAAAGATGAAATGAGTACCTGACATAACAGTCTCAAGAAACTGCTCTGCCTTCAAAATTTCGTTTCCTGAGAACAACACAGAAGCAAACTCAGACTCACTGATGCAGACCCTTCTTGTTTTGGCACTGAAGGGTACTAAAAAGCTCAATATAATATGCAGGAACAGTCACATAATGGCTCGTCTTGTTGTATCTCACAGGTAATTTTGGTGGTCCCATGTAACATCATTAACATTGAGAGTTTAGATTCGTACCTTTCTTCGCATAACTACGCTTCGAAAGAACTCTGGAGGCATAGAGTTGCAATACTTTTTGCAGCATAGCCACAAGGCCTGGTTTGTCTCCATCTTCTTTTGCCTACAAAATAGAAAATGGACTAGCAAAAAATTTATCCTTCATTCTATTCTCTTCATTTTAATCGTGGAACAGCAATAGGAGCCCCCAAACACATACATCGAAAAGTACTAGGACCATCAAATATGTATACATGAAAATGAAATCGTTCCAGCTTCTATACAACAGCCACAATAGAACTTCAACAGACTAACTCACCATACAACGCGTCATATGAAAACTCAACTTCAGTACCTAGTTGTAACAAGACTAACAACACAGAAGACATCCCCTAAAGACACTGAACTAGTTAGTTAGCTAAGACTTACTATGCCACATGGCTATGGCACAGTACTGACTACAAGCTCACTAAGAGCAAAATACCTATAAGTAAAGATACTCACTTGCCGTAGTTGTGCATTTACTTCTGAAAGGAACCCTTCATCTAGATATCCTTCCTGCTCTCTATGATTAAGCTCCTGAAGTAAGTTAAAAACTTCAATAAATCATACTAGCAAGTGTCGAGGAAGTAGAATAAGAAATCAGAAAAACTCTACTGTAAATTTTCTAACCAAGTAGCTTTCTATCTAAAAAGACTGCACGAATTCTGGAAGACAATGGCATCCAACAAAGAGAAAGCGTTTCATCATTATCAATATATGACATAAGATTGAGAAATCATATACCCAATCCGAAAATATAATGATCATGATAAATCACAAACAGATATATAACTAGCAACTAAGGGTGAAAGTACAGAAAACCAATTGCCAGGAGCTAAATTTCACTACAAGATGGACTTGCCTTCTCCATCAGATTAAGAGCTTGAGGGTCTCTAGGTGGCCAGGTAATCTCCTCTTCGGCATCCACAACATGTCTGAGAATCGACTTTAGAACATCAGTGGCTGAATCGATTTTCTCCTACAATGTAGTAAGTTATTAAATACTACTGTTATGCGATTTACAGCTGGGCAGAATCAGAATGACAGCAGTCATAACCCATAACATGAGAATAAAAGTAAGGAGGCATGAATGAGTGATCTTTATTAATGATAGATAGAGATATAACCTACCTTGGTTTTATGAACAAGGCGGTCCACTGTGCTCATCAGTGTTGCTGCTAATTCCTCGTAATCTTTCTGTATAAAACAAGAAATTGTAATAGAAAAAAACATACTTATATCTCCAATGTATAATCTATGGAGCCCAAGGGAAAATAATGAAGTAAGAAACCATGCCTTATCATCCTCGGATTTGCATGTCTCAGTCCTGGCAGCAAGACGGATCCAGAAACCCTCGTTGAAAGCAAGGACATTTTCAGCAACTAGCTGAGGAAGCTGTTTTAGAAAGAACCAATGTCAGTCAATGAAAGCCTTGCTCAAAGGAACACTACATGAAGCTCCACAGCTGAACACGGCACACTGTCTAAATAATACTCATGGAATAAACGCCATAAAAAGGCAATCAAAACATTTTCAGAATTGTGCATTGTCAAGTGTCTGATACTCTGCCTATAAAAGTGAAAGTGGAAGTTTAAGAGTTTTAGCATGACGAAGGCTTTAGAAACTATTCTTGCTTGCAATGATCTCGTGTAGGAAAAACAAACTGGGACATGATCCCCATTCTTTTAGGAGTGCCTCATATTCATCTCAGGTCTCTAGGTTCGTGTTGGACGCGGGATACATCTCATCACAACAACAACAATATCAACAATATCAACATTACTGCAGCCCCTCAAAAGGCTTCCTTCTGTGATGGGGGCACTGTTTTGGCAGCTTCTGTCTGACAAAATTGTTCATTTAACTCAATTATACAACCACATAAAAGCATACATCTGGTTCTGCCTTATTATCTGATCAGACTAGAATCTTTGGCCATTAAACAAAAAAAAAAAAAAAAAAAAAGGTGGAAGAAGATATTAAGCAAATTCTCACTTCACTGGGGCTGGCATCCCTCAATGTATCGATGAGCCTATCAACTTCAACAGTCTTCTTGAATGCTTCCTCAGCATCACGACTGACTGCACAGACCAAATTTCTCCTGTTTAATATACCCAAACAACGCCCTTTACCATATAATCCTCACCCATCCGATAATTAAATGCTAAACGTCTCAATTAATCAGAAACACCATTACTTGATCGAACTAACACCAAAAGAACAATGAACATTTTGGTAATCCATGACCAGATAATCACAATTCACAAACATGACCCCCCAAATGGACCAAACCTGTCTCATTTGGGTGGCACAATACACAAATTACAACCAGCTCGTGAGAAATCGAGAAATCCCGCTTGTCCGGGGATTTAGACACCACGGCATGTCTAAATGTACGCAACCTTGCCCCTATGTTCCTAGTTTCACTAGAATCTCCAAATTGACACAAAGCTCTCAGTAGTGAGCTCGAAAATGTGTCCCCAAAGGATGAAGGGGCCCCAAATTAAACCAATTTCTAGGGTTTAACAACCTTAATATGCAATTACATTCTCCGCCAACTACCAAATAAGATTAATCAATTACGTCTGAGAACTGATAAAATTGACCAACAATCACAAAAGATTATCTGAAAATTATGAGAATGATAACGGAATAAAATTTACCTGGGCTTTGATAACAGAGAAAAATGTAAATTATGCAAGTTGGTCGGTCCAATTTTCCATGTTTGTCTCAATTCACTCTGAATTTTCCCACCAAATTTCCCAAGAAACGCAATCAAAACATGATAATGGGGAGACAAATTAATTAAGTAAGACTGATTGCGTAATTTAGAAGCTACAGAAATAAGACGAGAGAGA
The DNA here is from genome assembly GCA_038382645.1 of Spergularia azorica. Taxonomy (NCBI): domain Eukaryota; kingdom Viridiplantae; phylum Streptophyta; class Magnoliopsida; order Caryophyllales; family Caryophyllaceae; genus Spergularia; species Spergularia azorica. Next base: position 6,362 of record JBBYHQ010346534.1, read on the forward strand.
AAAAAAACAAACCTTGGAGTTGAGTGAAGGACGAGATGAAACAGTGCTGGAGGAGCAGGGTGTCGTCGCCACTGCAATGGATGACGCCATGTGAAAGATAGTGTGGAGGAGGGAGTAAGTGAGAAGATTCACCAGAAATTTTGGATGATGAAAAACCCAACAGCTTTAGCTTTTGCGGGCTAATGGGCTGTTGTTTCTGCCATCATAGTTTTTGGACCGGCCCGAACGCAACATTGACAACCCGAAAACTATTGTAACGTAAACTAGTTTTAAGCCCGTGCGTTGCACGGTATAATTAATGAATTGTTTGTCCGATTAAAAAAAGTAGTTATAGAATTAATTAAATTTTATTATTATTATACTTTTTATGTTTTATATCCGTAGTATATTAAACACGTTAAAAAATTCTTTAAAAATGACTCTTTAAGAAAGGTACTCAAACGCTATGTTTTAATATCTTTGGACTTTAATTGAATGATTGTGATTGTTATAGTAATGTTTACACCATGTTCTTGATAGTTCTATGTCTTGGTATGATGTGATCATCTCGGTTGATAGTTCTATGCAATGTATCAAACTATAAATTTGTCATTATCTTACTATCATTGCCCTAAAACCGAAATTAAAACCCAACTTCGCAATCAAGTTGTTTGAAGAGTGACCCATAAGGATGATCATGGATAGTTTAGAGATGGAGCTATGAGAAAGCCAAGAGGATGAGAGTAATTAGTGGGGGTGTTGGTCATGGGCGATTGGTATCAAGATCATATTTCTCTTTTTATTTCACTCCTTTACTAATCTAAGGGCAAATTGGGATGAGGATTAGTTTTGCCTTGGCAATTGTAATTATTGCTTTGAAAAAATCAACACTTTACCTAAATATATTATTTATATTGATTATTTGTATAAAAAAAGTGATCAATATAAAACTATGTTCAATCCTTGAATATCTAAAGTAAAATTACTCAAAATTCAGGTACCCAAAGTAATCATTTTCTTTCAATTAATTTGTGGCCATCCATTGCCACGACCCACGAGATATGAAATAAAAAAATAATAAATAATAAAGATGAGCGACGACCGGCTGAAAAATGAACTCGTAATTCTCCAAATTTTGCAGAAGTGAAATGGCGGTAATAATATCCAACACAAGCTTCTATTCATCAACACTACCATCTTCAGCATCATTATTACCATATCATTCAGTAAAATACAATTATTACCGTTGGTATAACCGTCCAAAATGTTCTCTCCGCTACACCGGATTATTTACCTGCAATGCTTCATCAAAGGCGGGGGATAGCAATCACGATGCGGCGGAGGAAGCGCGGTGGTTGAGGGAGGAGCAACGGTGGCTTCGGGAAGAACAGCGGTGGCTTCGCGAAGAAGCTCGATGGAACGCCGAACGACAATCTCTTCTACTCGAAATCCAACGCCTGAAAGCCGAATTGGACCGCCGCGTTGGTGGTCGGAATAGTTCTTCGAATTTCGACATTGATTTTGTAATTGACGATGATTCTTTTGCTTCGCAAACATTGGTTAAAATGGCCGCCTTGTTAAAAGGATTGGTGAGTGAGAGTAAGAGTGGTGGTGTTAGTGGTGATTCTAAGCGAATTGCGGCGGTTTCCGATGAGTCGGAGTTGGTTGCACCGCCTCCGGCGAGGTTTGATCTTCCAGTTGCTGGTGCTACCTTAAAACCGCCGCCGGAAATCAAGAGCAATGAAGAGGATAAGGTTGCGAAAGAGAAGGAGAAAGTGAAGAAGGAAAACGTGAAGACGAAGATAACGTCGAGTTTGAGGATGGGAGCTGAAGGAGATGATGTTCGCGTTCTTCAGGTATTATTATCGGAATTAATCTGTTTAATTATCTTCATTAATTCAGCTCTGTTAGAAGAATTAGCTCGACTCTTTTCGATTGTTAGCAATATGATGAGTTAGAATTAATTAGGTTTAGTAAGACGATTCTTGTGGATAACACTGTCTGATCCTACTGTTTGATGATAAGACGTGGTGAGATTTCGCGGTTTTGGGGTGAACCTTTATATATCGTGACTATGTGTTACCCAAAAATTTGCGTATTCATATGTGTGTGGTTTTTTTTTTTTTTTTTTTTTTTTTTTTTTTTTGAAGTTTAACTCTCGTCGAATTAGTTTGATTTATTAGGTTCAATTGTATCTCTTATAATTGGACAATGCACCAAGTTACCATATGTGCAATATGGTCTAGATTCTAAGAGTAAACTTTGACTAGAAAATTGGCGTGGAATTGTTCATAATACTATTATTTGTTGGACAGGAAGCACTGATGAATTTAGGATTTTATTCGGGTGAGGAAGATATGGAGTTCTCGAGTTTCTCTGATGGGACTTCACGCGCTGTAAAAACATGGCAAGTATGTAGGCATGTGCTATTCTAACATTTGAGCTGAAATGTTATGCTTGTCTAATGTGGCCAAGTAAATCTCATATTGATGCATTGACTCTGATTATAGGCCTCAGTAGGTATTCGTGAAGATGGGGTTATGACTCCTGATCTCCTCGAAGTATTGTATGCCTCTCAAGAGGTACAGAGTTCTGAATTGTCCTTCATTGCTGATGTCCAAAAAATGGTAAGTCTTGTGCATCAGCCTGCCTGGTTAATATTGATTTCTACACGGCTGATTTTTTGAAAGCCTAGTTGTCAGACGTGTTTGATAAAAAGGACGCAATGTTTCCTGAGCATTAGTCGCCAATTTGTTGAGTATTGACAGTACTACTTGACATTGCTCTGGCTATTCTGACATCACTATACTTTGGTGCAAATGTCTTACTCTTATGTTTTACTTTACAAGGATGAGGCAAATGGAGCCGTTGCTGAAATCAGAGAAGTTCAGCAAACAGTAGTGGAAAAAGAGCCGACTGATGTTGATTTGAACAAACACCGAGTATTTCTCCTTGGTGAGAACAGATGGGAAGAGCCTTCTAGGCTAATCAAGACCGTAGGAAAAACTCCAGTTTCTGGAACAAGGTGCCTTACCTGTAAGGGAGAGGGTCGATTGCTGTGCATGGGTATGCAGAGATTTATAAGGATGTTTTCTTCCCTTAGCATTCGTATATTTTATTTGTTCCAAAAACAAAATCTCCTTGTGCTTTGTTTGCTTATATATCTTTATAGCGTGATACATATTTCTTGTTTCCTGCATTTTTAATGGTTGTTGGGTGTATGCTTGAGTAATGAAGTTGTCATTAGTTATCAGACTGTATGCATATCAGAAGATTTTTCTATGTTAACTTGCACAACCCAAGCACATTGTTAGTATAGTGCAGATAAATGTGCCTCTGTTAATACATCTTACTAATACTCAATGTCCAATTAACATCTTACTAATACTCAACGGTCCATTCATCTTACATTCCAAGGGCAGTTGAAAGCAAACATAACATTGTACTACTGTATTGAATCATGTCCTGAGCAAATTTATGAACTCTTACGAATACTGAATGTCCTTCCTGCTGCAGAGTGTGACGGCACTGGTGAGCCAAATGTCGAAGAACAGGTTAGTTGAAGCTCTTTTTTTTTTTTTTTAAGTGTGTGGTAGGCATTTCAGAGAGTGGAAAAAGATATGTGTTGTCCTTAATCTTATGAACACACTGCAGTTCTTGGATTGGGTGGGAGAAGCACCAACATGCCCCTACTGTGAAGGTCTTGGATATAATGTTTGTGACGTATGTCAAGGGGAACCAGTTCTTTAGTCGCGGTCTGGAGACTTGAATATATTTTTGTCACCGTTTGTCTTCTCCAACCAGGTACCTGTACAACAGTTATTCTTCTGTTAATGATAAATTTAGTACATAGAATCTTTGTTGCTTCTTTAATCTTCTCTGTCTCTCCAATCTTATACATATATACACTAGTAAATTTAGTCCATACACTGTAAAAAATGTCTCTGACTTATCAATTTTAGAGGCTCCTTAGTTGCAGATTCACCCCAATTTAGCTAATGCAGCAGGCCTAGTATTATCCAGTTTCACATAAACAATTTGAGTTGTTGCTGAAGGTCTTTTCCACTAAACATGCTCAAGAGATAAGTTTCTTATGAAACTGTGATTTAGAAAACGATAGCCTAAAAGAATCAGAATCTACTGAAACCAACGAGTCAATTTATTCCCATCATCAGGGACTTATTCCCATGGACGTGCTACGCTACCCTTATCATCTGTTGAATTGGAGAATATAAACATCACATCGATTCATTAAAGTGTATACTAGTCGGAGATGCTAAAATTCACCTTCAAATTTTTTTTTTTTTTTTTCAATTGCATATATTACTTCTCATCATTCATCGACTTACAAGCTAAGCTTACAGTTGGAAGTGTAAAATATATTTACTCCAGAACTTTACTCTATATACACACTCCTGTCTAGAACAGTAGAACTATACTAGATACTAGCTTGATAGGCATGGATAGGCCTAAAAAGCTGCTAGTTGTAAGGCTTAGGAGCAGCATTAATGGAAGTTACCTGGTTGCGTGCCCAGACAAGAAGACTGTGGCTCATGTAAACCTAGGTAGTTCTGGAAGGGGATTAACATCAATTGAAAATGCACTCTGGGTCGCTACACCGTACCCCGACAGTAGAAATGATGGTAAACACGTCTGTTTAACAAGCGTATATGGCAAGTTGCTCGGTACAGCGTCCAAAGGAGGCGATGTGTTGCAAATGGAAGCTCCAAGGGATGTTATCAGTCGAAAAGATGACAGCCACACGATGAGGTGGAAGACTGAGAAGATGGACAAAGGAGCTAATGATGTTTATGTGAAAGCATGCCCTGATCAAAAAGATGGTGAGGAGCTTTACCTTATGGCTCTGCCGGATGCAAAGGTTCTTGCTTTGGCAAAACTATTTTGGCCGTTTACATGGATGCTTAAGGGGCCATCTCGATGGGTTCTGGAGGTTGGTGAGACAGGGTCGACTGTAAATTTTGTGGAGCAGGCGCGCAATCACACTGTGCAGGTGAGTGGCGCACCTCCAGTGCTGGTAGGACAGTTGGTGGTTAACAACCCTTCTATTTACTCGGAAGGTGCGTCTAGGGGTGGTGCAGGTGTTGGTTCCTCTAGTTATAGTTCTGGCGGTAACAGTAATTGTGGTTCCGGCACACAGATTAGTGGAGATGTCAATGTTCGGACTGAGATAGGTAGACAAAATTACACTGTAAACTTCAATTTGTGATGCCTGATGGCTGATGCGCTTTCTAGCTTAGTCATAGTATGCGTGAGGTCTAGATCTGAGTTAAGTAGAACTATGAAGGATGGCAGTACGTTCCCCCACAACGTCCAAGGAGTGTAATGTACATTTCTTAAATCTAATAAAGTCAGAAAGGGGAAAGAGACTAGCGTAACGTAACATGAGACTTCAAGTTCGGTTATCATTTGTCTCTCGTCTTTCTTCCCAAAAATTCAAATCCTTCATGGCATTCTAGTCTTATGTGCCTATTTGAATTGTTCCGCATTGCAGGTTTCGTGTTATTGTGTATTCTGTTTCCGATATGAGGCTATTAAGAGAAATCTTATGTTGTGCACACGCAACTACAACACTACAATTATCAGACTTAGCTTGAAGAGTTTCTGTTCTACTCGTATTAGCTTTTGTCTGGAATTTGACTGTAGTGGCCATTCTTTTTTTGGAATGAAATCGAGAGTTGGATTAACATTGTTTAGATCTGTAGCCCTGTATGTTTAGTTTAATACGGAGTATATGTCTATATAACTATTGAAATACTTCACTATGAAATGTGAAGTTTTGGGATGATCTATGCCCCGTTATTTCAAATAAACGATTTGTTTGCAGCATATGCTCAAGAGGTCCCAAGTTTCTGATGAGACTGATGTCATTTATAAGACGACAGCCAAATTAGAATCTACAGAAATGAACAGGTCAATCTATTCCCATGGACCTGCTGCTATGCGATACCCTTATCGTATCTGAAATTGGTGCATATAAACTTCACACCGGAGGTAGAAGCTTCAAGTTTTTTTTTTTTTTTTTTTTTCAGCTCCATAGATTATACACTCATCCTTCATCAACATACAAGGTAGAAGCTTAAGCTTACAGTTGGAAGGGTACGAAAGAAATTACTTTGAAATTTACTGTATACATTTTTCTGTACGTCTAGCGTGCACAGACAGGAAGACTGTGGCTGGATACTGGGGTTACTGACTAGACAGGCATGGATGTTGCTAAAAAGGTAAGGCTTAGGAACAGCCTTACGGAACGTTACCTCGTAGCGTCCCCAGACAGGAAGACTGTGGCTCCTGTACGGCTAGGTAGTCCAGGAATTGGATTAACATCGATTGAAAATGCTTTCTGGGTGGTTACACCGTACCCCGACAGTGGAAATGATGGTGATGAACAGTTTTGTTTAACAAGCGTATATGGCAAGTTGCTCGCTAAAGCGCCTAGCTCATATGATGCTGTTCAAATGGATGCTCCAAGGGATGGTATCGGTCGAAAAGATGGCAGCCACACGATAAGATGGAAGATTGAGAAGACGGAGAAAAGAGGTCATGGGGATGTTTATGTGAAAGCATGCCCTGATCACAGTGATCAGAAAGATGGTGATGAGTATTACCTTATGAATACGTCTAGTGAAGTATATGTTGAGCCTTTGCGAAAAATGGTTTGGCCATTTTCGCGAATTTTGAAGTGGCAGTGTCGATGGATCATGGAAGTCGTTGACATAGGGCCGGCTGTAAATTTTGAGAAGCAGCCGCAGAATCACAGTCTGCAGATGGGTGGCGCGCCTTGAGTGTTGTTTGGACAGTTGGTCGTAAACAACCCTGGAACAGGTGGTGGTTCTTCTAATTATAATTCTGGCCGTAGCATAAATTACGGTTCTGGCACACAGATTAGTGGAGATGTGAATGTTCGAACTGAGATAGGTAGACAAGATTACACTGTAAACTTGATCAATAAGTAATGCGCTAGCTACATTTACAAGTGAGCGTGTATTTTAGATTTGAGTTAGTAAGAAGACTCGGAACTATAGAGTCGTGAAACCTTTCCTCACTACTTGTGTTTTGTTGCATTCCCATAGCTCTCGAGACATGTGCTATGAAATTTAGGATGATCGGATCTAACCAAATCAAAAGGGAGTGAAGTTTTGTGATATCATGTGTTTTTTCATCTTTTTAACTGAATCGGCCTATTGACCCAACATGGCTCCATGGCTCAGGCCCGTTTACTACCCTCACAGTACAACTGAAAGCCCAAGAAGCCTAGAACATCCACAAATCTCTTTCCTTTTAGAGAAGGTAAAGCGCCCATATGATGTTCGAATTTCCGATTACAATTTTTGTAAAAATCAAAAAACTTCGAAATTCACCATGGAAATGTAGAAATGAACACGAAAATTGAGCTAAATGATCAGTAATTTTAGATGGGAATGCACATACAAGAAAGGCTCATGTAGTTCTTGGTATAATTTGGGATCGCAAGCCAAGTCGGTAAGTAGACAACAAAGAAGCAAAAAAGTGCATCTTTAACACATGGAAATCAGTAGAAAATGGCAATTTCAGGGAAAAGAGGCCAAAAATAATTAGGTAAACATCACAAGGGAAATATGTACTTCCTCCGGTCCAGATTAAACTTCTCGCTCCCTTTTGCGCAAATCTAAAGGAAAATTAATAAATAATTGTTAATGATCCATTTAGCAAATAAATTTAAAAGCTAATTATCACCAACATTTTCATCTTGCCTCCCTAATTATTCACTTGACAAAAAACCTTAATAGTTTGGGAATGGGGAAGACAAAGTCGAAACCCTAAAAAAGAGGATGAGAAGTTTAATCTGGACCGGAAGGAGTACATGATAAAGTTTTTTTTTTTTTGGTTTTGGCTGATTAATACATGATAAAGTTGGTAACCGACAAAGTACGACCACCCCATAAAAACCATTTTTTAAGCATTTCTTCTACGTTACACTACTTTCTAATCGTAGTATTCTAATTTTTATTATTATCACTATAAATAATTAAAAAGATTGGGCAATACGTTGCATCCTTATCTCTTTCACCTTTTTGGTACATTTACGGATCTCCTCTCATTTTCTATTGGGTCAACAAGATTCTCTTCGGATCCATCACTTCGACCAAAATCAACCCAAAAAGGTATTCTTTGTCGTGTACTGCCCACAACCCATGCAATACCTCCCCTATTCCACGATTCACACACATCTTGAGGTGAAGCAAAAGTAATGTACTATAGTTTAAAGTCTAGAGCAATCTAGTCCACATTCTAATAAAACAGTTAAAAGTCAGGGTATTTATCTATATCGTTGATTAGTGTATATTCTCTCTACTGATTAAGTGTGTTCTTTTTCTTTTCTTGTTTTTCTTTTTTTTTTCTTTTTTTTTTTTTTACGGTAGGAGTATGACTTATGACTTACGAGGGTGGTGAGCATCGTATCTCGAGTTAAGCAGATAGGTATTTTACACTTTCATCATGTATTATTGTATTGTTCATGTATACGAGAGTAATGTTTAATATCGGACTAGTTACTGGTTAAATCGAAAACTCTAATGAAAAAAAAATAAAAATAAAAATAAAGAACTCGAGATACAATAAAAGAGTTGGTGTGTTTTCATATGAGATCCATGTGAAAACTAGGAACTCACGCATGAACGTGTACGCTCTTCAACACATATTAGATACTCCGCAAATTCCATCAACTGAATTCACCCATATATGTGATTTCTAGGATATAGTCAATCATGATTTCCATGATAATAAGTTATCTTATCTCACGGTCAATAACGTGTGCTTAGTCCACCGCGTACCAAAAAGGTAATTTTTGTCTTCTAGCACATCCTCATCATCTGCCACAAAGATCCCCCAAATCCCTCGCACATTGCCACTCACTTGATTAGCATTAGATTAGTATAAGTCGGCCAAGTTTTTAAAGGATGGTGGGTTACAGCACATTGTGTGCAACTTCGAAGCGTAAAATATTCTACAAAGTTGAAAACAGGTTATAATGTAAGAGTAGAAGTTCATTCGATAAGATTAAATTTATAAATTGTTTTCTTTTGTCGTCATAATTTACAAATGTTTACATGTTACGATATAAGTAGATAGGGCTTAAAAAAACTCTAATATAAGAGACCAAAAAGTTAGGCAGTGGTCATTGTTCTACAAAAGCGGCAAAGAACTTTACAAGATTAGGAATTCACATGATGATGCATTGATGTTTCACCAACAAAAAATAAAAGGAAAAAGAATGCAAAAGGAATTAGAGTTGCCAGATCTAATTTAGGTCATCGGAAAAGTGTAGTTTTGGTTATTTGACCTCACCACATGGGAAAGAAAAGCTTTTCAATAGTAATCAATGCCATTAATTTCCAACTTGTAGCTTTATGCATAAGTTATTTTTATGATCATGAAACGCACATAAGCTTCATTGGCTTACATACTACATGATGTCAATATTTTTTGTTTTGCCTAATAATTTTGCTGACTCATAATAATGCAAAAAATGAAAGATTGGAGAAAAGGACATTATTGGGATTGTTTTTTAAGACTTTTACTACAATGAGAAAGGCCTGTCGACCTCAAAGTTTCCCCCTTAGCTCATCCTCAGATATCAGTCGAACAGAATTACATAAGACGACAAAGTTTTTTCTCGAAAATTTCTGAAAAATGTCCCATCTCCAAGGACGAAGACCTCTGAAAATGGTTACGATCTTGTAATGCTCAAATTGCAAATTGTAGTCGAGTGACAGGGTACGGACTCGGAGACAGCAGACGTAGGGCCATATTTTCTTATCAGAAATGCAAAATCTGAAGAACAATTATGTACTTTGGGTCCCTTTCTCCATTACCATTTGCATTCCTTTACAAAAGTACAACCAAGAGTTCGCTTTTCTGTCCCCATGTCATACATAATTTTTGTAGGATTATAGTACAATTCAAGAACACTTGACATAGTATATTAGTATGCTCCATGTAATATGCACATAATTGCCAACTATAATCTGCACAGAGATTGAAATAACTTCACAATTTTGCAGCCAAGCCCAATTCCAAAAGTTGCTCAACACGCGTTTGATAATGAAATGTTTGCATTTTTTCGAGTACATGAAATGAGAACGGGTATTCTATGCATCCGTACCTATATGAACAACGAATTCAAGATAACTAAAACAAAACAAAACTGAACTAACCTAAAATGGATAGGTTTGAACGATATTCTAAACCGATCACAACTTTATCCAGATAAAACAACGAATCGACAACGAGTATCAACATAAATCTACAATCAACATTCAGATCTTATGAAATCTAGTGCAACCGAAAACAAGGTGAAAAATGCAACCCCAATAAACTCTAACTCATAGGCCCATGGCCATCCCATAACCTAATTAACAACCAGAGTGAGCTGGCTGGGCTTATTTTGTCAGAAGATGGGTTCCTTCCTAACTTTTCACCCAAATTTGTGTCTTATTCATTCACTCACTCACACAGTGCCAATTATTATTTATTTTCCAAATTGGGAAGGGATCAGGGGACACCCAAATCAATAAATATTGAGATAAATATAGGGCTTCCCCATAAGACCTTTACACCTTATAAAGATCCCTACTCTTTTGGGTCAGTTGATAGATTACCCTAAATCTACCCTAAGTGGTCCAATCCCTCCCTTTTTTTTCCCTCTTTGTCCTTTTCCCATCTTCATAGTAATCTACAAGAGAAAAAAAAAAAAAAAAAAAAAAAAACAGGGGAAAACAGAGTAAAAGAAAATTCCCAAAATAATAAAAAAGTGAATGTGAACCCCATGTTATGTTATCTCACTTTCTCAACCTAGACATTTCCTTGGCCTTTCTATTTATATATATAAGTCGATAGCTCCCATAAGTTATCACATATATATCTCGAGTTGTCAAACCAATCTTTTTCGATATCTTTCAATACATTCCTTTTGAATAGCTTGTGTTTGTTGAGTGTTTGATAGAGAAATAAATTGAAAAAAAAATGAAGATTCAATGTGATGTGTGTGAGAAGCAGGAGGCTACGGTGTTTTGTACGGCGGACGAGGCGGCGCTTTGTGATGGTTGTGACCATAGAGTCCACCATGCCAATAAGCTTGCTAGCAAGCACCATCGTTTCTCTCTACTCCACCCTTCTTTCAAAGATGCTCCTCTTTGTGACATTTGCCAAGTAATTTCCCTTTCTCTTTAAACTCTTTTCTTTCTTTGTTAGGTAATCGTAATTGTTATACATACGGGAAAGGTAAAGGGATCTCCATCCACAATATGAAAAAACGAACCATTAGTAAAAAAAAAAAACATCGAATTTACTACTCATATTACAATTTTACCAACTAAATTAACTGACGTTTGTGACAGATCTTATATATTTATGCATGAGTATGAATTTTTTTAGTAGACCATATCTAATCTTTGTTTAAAAATGATATTTTTCTTTCAGGAGAGAAGAGCATTCTTGTTCTGCAAAGAAGACAGGGCAATTCTATGTAGAGAATGTGACATTTCAATACACAAAGCAAATGAACACACACAATGTCACCATAGATTTCTTCTAACTGGGGTTAGGATTTCGGCTACGTCAGCCGCGTATCCTAACCAATCTCCCCACTCAACTAGCTCCTCCGAACCCAATTCCAGAAATAGTAACTCAGCCACCGTGTCAAGTTACCACCATGACATGCCTAGCAACAATTCATATTACTCCAACAATAACATGTCCAAAACAACAACATCATCAACAAATTATAACCAGTTTCATGAAGACGGGTCGATTTCGACACACAATGCTATGCCGGATTACTCGATGGACGGCATGCCGGGTTGGAGATTGGAGGATTTATTAGACTCTTCTTATGCTCCTCAGCACTGTAAGGTTTGCATAAACTCCTTAATTCATCTATTTTCAACTTTCTTTAGTCAACTTCACGTTTTTATATTATTAATGCTTGGACCAACTTTTGGATTGACTTTATGGATTTAACCTAAGAGTTTGGACATTTCATTCCAAATCCCAATAATATTCTGCTAATTTAATCTAAGAGTTTGGAGTAGTTCAATGTGAAAGAGATGCATAATCGGATTAAGTAATCTTATCTTAAAATGAAAATGTTCTCTTTCTTGTTGAGGATCAAAACGTCAAAGAAAATGAAAGATGTACCCTATACAAAAAGTGTATCATTTGTCGTACTCTTCTCATCCAACAAGTTGAAAGTTTCTAGTTGTTGTACTTAATTCATTCTAAATATAAAAAGTACTAGTCGTAAAAAGACAGTTCAACCGAAATTGGCCGACTCATCGACACATCTTTTTTCGTAATTGGACATTTATGAATTATCGATATCACCCTACCTTGAATTTGAATGATGTATACAAAAATCCATGTTGATTAGAATAATTTTGGTATAGATGCATGCATCGGGATAGAAGTGATGAGAATATTGGAGACAAATAACCTTATCGTATCTATAACCTTGCAGAAATGTTATTATTCTGATTCCAATTTTATTAATAATTTTACATTATTTTGTTTTTGCAGACTTTTGATGACTATGCGAATAATGTAAATCTAGTTAATCCAAACCAATATCATCAAGTTGAAGAAGAAAGTATGGGTTCATTTTCTTCGGAAGAAGATTACTCAAGAATGTGGGATTTTCATCAACAACAAGGACCACTTGTGCCGTCCCATTTTCCTCCCATCTTGGGTTGACAGACTATCGTAATTCTTACATTTATGGCACCGCATCTATTAGAAAAGTTGGCTTCCTCTCCCTTAAAACCGGCCAAATGAGGACGGAGAGAGCAACTTCACGCGCATTGTAAAAGGGAGCGACAACTGATACTCTAACACGGTTTTTCGATTATCGTTTGGAAGGACACTCATTACATATTGAATCATGCTTTTCCATTGGATAACCTAGAAGGTTCTTTTCGAGTGTTAATAGATCCTCGGAAAAGAATTTGCTTGCAAATGTAAATCAACTTTTTGCTTCTTTTCTTTACCCTCTTAGCTAGTTCTTTTTACCATCCTTGCTTGTGAAGATGGGCTACTAGTTACAGACTTACAGTCTTACTCGTGTTATATCCGCTGACAAGACAACAAATCAATCCTTTGTTCTCTACATAGAATGCCTCGTTCGAATTTTGTTCATGAAACTTGTCACTTTCCTTCACTTTTCCAAAAGAACTTCAAAAAAAATACACTGGATAAGATCATAAGAACAAACCCAAAAGGAGTATATAATGGGCATGTTGCTCTCCCAATTCTCTTGGATAAGATTACTAATGTTTGATATGAATTTCTCTCGATTGTTCACTCCCGATTATTCTCTCTCGATTATTCCCACCAAATACCAACAATCCAAAAGGACTGAGAGAACATTATACGGAGACACGGAGAATATACTATTGGGTTACTTTACGCACCCTATGCAGGCGTTCGTGTTAGAACAGAGGAGATTTTGATATGATCCGAAATTAGATGTGCGATAATCCAATATCAAGATGAGATTCATTAGATCCGAGTTGATATGATCCGAGGTTGTCAGTGTTCCTATGTGAAAGAGAACAATGCCAATTTACAAACGTCGGTGTAGCTCATCAAAACAAAAGCTCGTGAGAAAATTTAAAGGGCCAGGACCACATTTTGCGTGCTATTGTCGTAATTGTCTGCCATCAGAAATTAAAGACATCCTTTTGATGTAGTGCTCTCATCTGTGGCCAGCTTATGGGAAAATAGACTGAAGCGCAACCAAGCCGAGTTTCATCCTAAAACTAGTGCTAAAAAATGGGAGACAGAGGAACTGGGGGATCAATTGAAGTTTCAATTATCGAGAATGCAATTCAAGAACAAGTTCTTTTCATGGGAAGCTTACGCTGAATGTTTCTATACATAATGAACAGGGTATAATCACAGTTCTCAGCTGCATATTTCAAAACAACCAACATGCAGCAGTTTGTAATCTTTGATATATGTTCTCTCTCCCCCCGCTTCCAGTCTTCACCTTTCTGTGTTTTCTTGCTTTACAACCCTTTGTGCCGAAAAGGGGAAAGGTGAAGACGAAAAAAGAAAAAAAAAAAGATAAAGGAAGATTCATATACCTGGGGGAATACATACAGGCTAACTAATAAAAGAATTTGCAGCAGCCACGCGTCTGAAATCCGCGAATGTGTAAAAAACTTGCCCTACAATACCACAGAAAATTTTGAGTTGATCCACAAGAATGCGCAACTCTGCTACTGTACGAAGTAAGAACCCAGTTTGTACAAATAAGGGTGATTTCTTTGTTTACCTGCCTTGAAGTCAAGGGCACAACAGGCGTTGTCATGAAGTGTAAGCGAAAATCCTATCTGCTATATTTGTGCGGCATATTGGACATTCTGAACAAGCCAATGAACAAGGTTTACACACTGCAAAGATGTTATATTAAAGTCACTAACATGATGAGTATAATAAAGGTGGGCAGAAACAAAAGCAAGAGAGTTATAGAAGCTCACAACAAAAATGACGGCATGGCAGAAGAATGGCTGCTGTGGATGACTCGTAACAAACTTTGCATACATGGGAATTTGCTTCACCATTGCTCATTTGCTTCTCTTTGTCCTTCATTTCTTGCATCCTTGCCTAAATGATCGAACAATCAATTCGTTAAGAAGGCAACAATTGACGAAGATGAAACTACCAGCTAACAAAACACATAAGAAGTCCGTAACCACTTTTGTAGATGCATTTTCCTAGCAATATGTGATAATGGTGAACTGTAAATTGTTTCACTTGCAATTTTTGCCCAGACAAAATCAAAGGGAACATGAGCCCGGAATGCAAAAGGCGAAAAGTTCACCTTCAGTCGAGCGACCAAAGGTTCTTCACGAGGAGCTTCTTGGACTGGTTTGCTGATCTCCAAAGGTTGTGCTTCTTTATGGAAGCCATTCGTAACAGCACCAGTTGATCCGTATTCATTTGAAGTGCCTCTAGTACTTTGTCTCTCTTCACCTACGGACTCTGGAACTACGCCACCCTCTTTCTTCAACTTTGCAACAAGAACCCACATGTTTGCAAGATCATTTTCAAGAGCTGCCTCACGTTTCTTTGCCTCTTCAACCTTTTTCCGGCACTCCTCTTCTACAAACTCTTTTTCCGTCAAAGCAGCTTCAAGAGCTGCCTCTCTCTGCTTTCGTGCTTGGAGCTCCATCTTGAGGTCTTCTGGGTCCAAATTATAGGAATCGAAGTCATCATAAAGACCTCCAGAAATATCGTTTACTCGACCAGAATAGCGATTTTTCCTTCCCGCCTTCGGACCATTACGATTACCATTCACTGCTTGATTACCTCTGGAGTGAGCAAACTCATGCGCAGCCTGAAGATCTTTTTCTAATTTCACATTCTGCAAAGAGAGTTTCGTCACCTCTGCAGCCAAATTTTTTAGTTCTACTGCGGCAGCAGAAGCAAGTTCCTTCGCATATGAAGCTTCCTCTGAGAGTTTTTGTTTCTGCACACGCAAACCACTATTTTCTTCTACTAGCTGAACATGTTCCAGCTTTAGTTTCTCATTTTCTATCTCCTGAAGAATTGAAGGGAAAAAAAAGATCATTGTCACAGATCCACGCTAAGTCCGTCACTAACAAATGCTTGAATCTTCAATGTTTTGTTATTCTAAACTTGAATCGGGACAATGATGATTACCTGTGATTGAACCTTTCTTTTCAGTTCCCCAGTATACTCATCAGTCACTGTCATCGAAGAAGGAATAGACAACTTGTCACCACCAACAGAAGCGAGCTGCTTCTCAAGGGCAGCAACTCGGTCATGTAGTTCTGTATTCTCGACACACTAAACAGAACAAAATTCAGAATTTGGGCTAAAACCTCAACAATGAAATTGGCAAATGTGCAGAGAACCAGATAATATTAATTTCTACCTTATTTTGTAGTTGTTCCTGGAGAATCCGATTGTCAGCTGTTCGGATCTGCAACAAACAGAATATTGGTTACCCCATGGGACAAAAGTTTACTAATCATGAAGTTGGAACTCTCTAGATTCACGTTTAGAGGTCATAAAAGGTGCATTCTAATTCTATTGGAAGTCATAATTGTATTGATACGCACCTCTAGCTCAAAATCCTTTTGGCTACACTCAGTCCTCAATCTTGAAACAGTCTGTCAATAAGAGGTCAAGTACTATGAAAAAAATGAAACACAAGTGCTGAACACAGACAAATAAACAAGAAATTGTGGAAGACAGTATTAGAACCTGTTGCATTTCAATAAATGACGCATTAGCCGTTGAAGCCTCCCCACTCTGGACAATGCGCTGTTCTAGAATCCTCATTTGCCTCCGCTTCTCCTGTATTTCACGTTCCAAATTTTGGATCTACAACACACAACAAAATCTGCATGAGCATCCCTCACTTGGTAAATGCAACCATGTACTTCTATCAAGAACACAAAAGATAGCAGGATTGGATATGAACTCTCCCTAGTACGACAGCGAGTTCAAAATCATTGCATCAATAATTTATTCCATTTTGACAGGTTGGGTTTAAGGATGTAATAAAATGACGCATCCAGAATAGCTCGGCAACAAAAATGAAAATTGACAAGTATTCAGCATGCCCACAAAGTCACAGGGTAGCAAGCAAAAAAAGCCATACTTGTGTCTTTGAAGCGTCAGGATCATTTACAGATTGCTCCACCAACCGCTTGAGTGAGCTGGTACTGAAAGCAATTTCTCCAGCAAGCATTTTGACTTGTTCCACCACCAGATCCATCTCATCAGACATAGTTATATCATCCTGCAGTACAGTAAATGACATAAATTAACAAGAAACCGAGAAACGACCATACATAAGACAAACGAACTGGGCTGCATTTACATCCCAATTCTCAGTGAGGGAAGTACAAATATCTCAACATGATCCACACCAGAATACTAAAGTGTGAAGGCTGAGACAGAAAATAGGATTTCGGTCATCAGAATTTTTGCAGCAAAAGTGAGTCCATTGTTTCTTCAAGGAAATAACTTTGAGGCACTAAGATGATGTTGTTCTTGAAAGATAATAGTAATTTCAAGCTAAAAGACACAACTCTTGAGGCCCAGGAGGTCCAAAGGCAGGTTTGTGCCTTGAGCCCACGGCCCACGACCATAGTCCATTGGCATGTCCCAGTCAGGCTTTTAAGAGGATGTAACAATCGACAAAAACATATATACTAACTACCATTGCCGATTAGAAGAAGGGGAAACAGTTCTTCATATAACAGATTCATACAACTGTAAGATTCAAGAAACTCACGAGATCACCAGCTTGACCAGATTCTCTGACTAAGCCTGCAGCGGAAAGTTCATCATTCAATGTGCTCAATGATTTTCTGTGCTTAGGATCGCCAGAAGGATCTGATAATGCACATGATTGAAAATCCCTGCCATTTTCACCGTCCCCAAGCTCTGATTTCTGAGACCCAAAAGGAAAAAGAACGGCAGGTGATTATGAGAACATCGGAATGTGTTGGGATTTTTCTCATAAACATTCAGATGCATCAGAAGTGCTGAACCAGCACAAAGAAGGACGAGCAGAAGGAAAAAGTACGAGCAACTGAAAAAGTAATCATCAATGACAAAGTTGTAATCTCAAAGGATTGCCAGATAAGAACTTACATCATCAGAGTGAGTCCTCTGATGGCCATCCCCCAATAATGCAGGAATTGTATTTTTCGAGGAAACAAGTATTAGCTTTGTCAGCCGCTGTATTCTACTCATAAGAGCAGCCTTTGCTTCTTCTTCTTCCTCCAATCGTGACTGCATTTTAAATTGACCTTCTTCCAACTAGAATCGAAGCAGAAAGTTACTCAGCGATGTACAAAGTAAATTCAAACTTATAAGCCAGTTCATGCATGTTAGATATGCACCTTCTGTTTCAATGTCAGTATCTCCTCGTGACTCACTCCTACTAACATCCCTCTCCTGAGTTCATCAAGTTCTTCCTTCAGAACTGAAATTTCTCGTTGATACTTTTTAATTAAAGACTTCTCATCAATGATCTGGAGGACATAGAAATGAACAATTAGGGGTCTTGCGGAATTTCAAAACACTAACATCAAAAGAACTGATAGATTACAAACGCAGCATACCTTGTTACGTGAGGCAAATATCTCTACACGCTTTGCCCTGCTAGCAAATTTCAAAGTATTATGAGTCTCCTCCATACTGCTGGATGCAGGGGTAATTGTGCATATAAGCTGCGGAATTTCAAAATAGAGACTGAATAAGGTTATGTTGTTTGCAATTTGTAAAGCACAAATCCAAGAGCATGTGCTTTGACACTAATGTGATTGTTTAAAAAAACATGATAACTTACTGAACTAGGCTAAAACTCAAAACTCACCGAAACATGTCCACGGCCGCTGAGAGATGACTGAAGAAGACGGGTCAGCTTAGAATCTCTGAAAGGAATATGAGATGCCTTGCCCTCACTGAGTTTTCCAATTACCTAAAAACAGAAAGAAACAGAATAAGGTGCATGAACTAAAAACTGAAGACTGAATCTTGGATGTGGAAAGATTTACTTCTAGTCTACATCTTTAAAAAAAAAAATCTCAAAAAGGTAAACTTCATTTAATTTGGTATGAAACAACATAAATAGGGAAACCTACAGTTCCAAGAGTCAAAAGACTTTTATTGATGTATGCTCCTTCCTTCCTTCTTAATCCTGTCGTTTCAGTTTTGGAGCTCTCGGATCCAGCCAGATCTATCAAATTCTGCAAGGCCATAAAGATTTCATAAAACCAATCAAACTAAGAAAACAATAAAACAAATAAATAGCAACTCAGAGATTGTGATCATACCAGCTGCGAGAATATCACCCCATCATATTCATCACCATGGGCACTGCTCTCTATCATCTACAAGTTAAGAGCTTTAGAATCTATTTCTGAAAGACACTCTCCCATGAAGTACGGAGCATGGCAACGGAAATTAACTAAAAGGACAATGCATTGGATTTTACCAGGGTAAATATGGTGTGACTTCTGCTGCTGAAAAGGTTAAAGTTGTTGGAACCAACATGACGATGCTCTGAAAAAATAGCATTGAAATGTCAAAGCAGAATCTATGAAAGGGGGTAAAATAGTTCCCATATCCTGAACATTGAGACTAACCTTCCCCGGCAGCAATAAAAGACAGTGCGTGCCCAGGAGACAAGACAACCTCTTCTTTGATACCTTCAACATACGTTCCCTGAAAACAAAAATAAGGATAGTGTAAAATAGTTCTGTGATGGGTGAATAGGAGCCAAAGAGATCGCAGCAGCACTAAACTATTGATGGTAATACCCACCTGGACATCTTCTCTGACACGCAAATTCTGACCAGTGGGATCAAGCAGATCATTTATAACCTGATGCAAGGGTAACACAAATCGAAATCTATTAGCAATCAAAGAAATGACATAGACATTGATAAGTACAAGTATAAAACAAACATGTAGTGATACAATAGGACACAGAGCAATCATACTAGCTTAGCAAAACGCATTTTTCACCACATAAACAAACAAGCCTATAAGATGCAACTGACCTCGTTGTAAATCTCGAGATAGGAAACACGGAGCAGAAACTCTCTCCCTGGAGTCTGAGAAAAAGACGGTACAACAAGAACTATTTCAGAACTCACATGTAAACAAAAATGCACAAACAGCGACTAGAGTAAGGCAATGCATTTAGCATTGCAACTTCAGATATTGTTTCCATAATTCCATCAAACAAACTACAAGGATGCAACGTGTACTTTACGCTTGATATTCTACTCTCAGAGAAGGCATAATTACCTCTTGTATCATGCTGAAAACGTCTTTAATAGCCAGCGGTATGATACCAGGACAATTCTGATCTCCCTGTTAAGATATAAACTTGACATTAGTGTGTGTTTATTCAGTGACAATAAAACCTTCCGCGCATAATATCCAAGAGAGATCAGAACTCGTAACTCCATAAACACATAATTAGTTACTTACATGCATTGTATGCGTCTTTCCACTACTAGTAACACCATAAGCAAACACAGTACCTGTATTTTCAACACGAAAATTCATCAATTAGCTCGTGATTGATAACATCTTTAGGTTTTGAGGCCATACAATTGTCGGGCAATCTAATCAATCCTCCTTGACCGCGAAATCACACTAATAGACGGCAACAATCAGAGTTAGGGTTTAGCATTTACCATTAACACCTTCCATGGCAGATTTCACAACTGGCCTAGCTGCCACATCATACACGTCCTCTGTCACCGCAGCAGGTCCAAATACTTTATCTACAATCAATCATATTCATCCAATTGATCATAATCTCATCATTATACCACAACCAATATTGAATTAGCAGCAACAATCCACCATTCAACTTCATCATCATCATTCACGTAATATCGAAAGTCGCAACCTCGGAAATTAATCAATGTCATCAAATGCAACAGTATCCACTCAATTACAGCATCAACATTGTCATCTAAAATTGCACAATTAAAAACTTCAAACACAAGCTTCTCAATTAAAAACCTAATTAATTACCAAATGCATACGCGGTTGCCGGATTATACTCGCAGCGAACCGTTTTATCACCATCCGGATACCACGAAACTTCATCACCTCTCTGATATTCTCTATCACTGTAACAATCAATCAAAACAAAATTAGAATAAGATCCAGATTAATTAAACACCAGATCTAATAACAAATGCAATCGACATTGTTAGATTAGATTATATAAGATATGATTAAGTGTATATATATACTTCAAGGGGCGAAATCGGACGGTGACGGAGATACTATCAGCGCCGGTAGACGATCTAGGCATATCCAACGGCTCAGAAAGCAAGTCATCAGCGGATGGTGACGGAGAAAACGGGACGGGAGATCGAGCACCGTAACTCGTCGTCATGGATCTAGAACCGAACCCGTTACCGGTCGAACCGGAAGAGGAGGAGGTAGACCGAGGAATGAACCGGCCACTGGTGTTCAAAAACGACGACGTAGAGGAAGAGGTTGTTGCTGTTGTGGTTGTTGATGATGAGCTCGGCGTTCTTCTGTAGCTGAACGGTGAGCTACTTCTTGCCCTCCTCGACATCTACTAAACGACGCCGTTTCGAACAACAACGACGTCGTCGCCCCCACCCACTCTACTGTTGTTTTTTTGCTTTGGTTGTCGTGCAAATGTGTCCGTCTCTAAACTGGGAAAAAAATAATGAATTCAAAAATGTGAAGGAGGCTTCAAACTGAAGGAAGATGTTGGAGGAAAAGGAAACGTGTCAGGTCTTCCACATGCTTATGTCATTTGAGTGTACTTGAAGTTGTAGATTGTAGAAGAAGATGAAGAATAATCGCTGGTTAATTATTATTATGCTCCAATTTTCCAAATTAAATTAAAAAATGTATGTGAAAAAAATTAATTTGGGGATTAAATTAGGTTTGAAATTGTGAATTTTGTCAAATTTCTGAGAAATTATGGAAGGGAGGAAGAGAGGAAGAGAGTAGTCGATGCCCAATAACTGGAGAGAGAGCGAGAGTGTGAAATTGATTATTATTTTATTTTAATAATATTTTTTTGTTTTATTAGGGGGATGAAATTTTCAAACGAGGTGTGACGTGGAGGAGGTGACGTGGCGTGGAGGGGAAAGAGTAGTGGATGGTTTTTTTATGGAAAAAAAAAAGGTAAATGAATTTTTTAAAAAGGGGAAGGGAATATGGGCGGGAAATTTTACATTTATAATTACTGCGGGTTCTCGGTTTTAGCGGTTCCGGGTCAAAGAAGGTTAGTTGTTGTTGGATCGTCGCAGTAACAACACTGTAAAAAGGTGGGAAGGCTTGAGTGGGCAATACTCTGACAAGTTGAGGTTAATTAATGTCTTGCTTTGTGAGTATTGTGACCTCCGGTGGTAAATGCATAATTTATGGTGTACTGGAGGAAATGGAATAAATTGGTCCTCGAGGTACATTTACGGTGCAATTTAAGTACTACGGAGGACCGAGTACTCGTTTATGATTTGTGTTCATGAATTGGATTGAGAAGTAGGCTGTTGTGGAGTTATATATGTAAAAATGTTGGGCTGGTTGCGAGTTCATTTATAGATGTTAAGGTGGACCAAATATTACAATTTACGTGTTTTTAATCTAATTTTGCTTTATATTATGATCTTTTCGAAACTTGGGCTGAGCTGTCGCCGAGGAAGGACTCCCTGATTAGAGTATGTTATTAATTACTCTTTACTAGATTCGAGTTGAACTTGATCGAATGTAAACCAGGTCGATTTTAGGTAGACTCAATCACCAAAGATGATTAATTTCTAGTACCAGTACACTAAATGGAGTAACTTGACTAACTAGATGGCGTGAAACTAGTATGAAAAGTGAATGGTTGAAATAGGAAGATTAAATTGGACGGCAAAGGAAGGGTAGATTTAGAGAAGAGATGCTACTCCACGTGAGAGGGGTTGCCTTTTGGAACATTGGAAACTTTTTAGCACATGATGCCACTTCTTCAAGTTATTATTAAGGAAGAAATGAGTCTTTGGGCCCTATAAATCAACTAATACCAAACCCTCGAAACAATTTATTTTGATTGTTATGGCCAATATGGTGTGGTGTCTTTATGCTCTCTCTTGCATAAAGTTCCAAAGTTTTTGTAGCCAAACAAGTTTTTGGGCACTATGTGATCCACCACAAAATCAAAAAACTCATATGAGAGATTTTAGCCTACTCACCATGCTACGTGTGCCGTCATTTTCTAGTTTTAAGAGTAATAGGGTGTGCTAGCTTGATAGTTATTGATGGTGAATGGACTATACATATATGGAGCACCATAAATATTTGTTTAAAAAATCGATTTTTTTTATAGACATTTGCATTTTGGACACTCGTATTTACATCTCTTGTCTCGTATAAAAAAAATTACAACGGATATGTGAACATGTAATGATAATAGCTTATGGCTAAGGAGATGTTTAAGAGCCGAGAATTGTTGCTCACTTCTCCATTTTTATTGGCCGCATATGTTCTAAGTTAAATTTCACTAAAATCAATTGAAATAACTTATTTGAATTAGTTGATAAAATAAAAGCTCATAGTGTAGGCAGTGATGAATCGAAATGAAAATTGCTTGTCGACTACATTACAATATGACATTGGACAAAAATTCACTTGACAAAGCATGTCCGAAATTTTAAAGTGTTAAGATACGACTGGACACAATAGACAGATTAAGAAAGATAAGTGAAGACATAAAATCAAGATGACATTACAATGTTGAAATTACTAGCTTATGCGTTGTCTACCTTGTCTTTGTGTAGCATCCAGTATCACACATTTGGCAAATAACAGCAGAGTATATTTGTCTATCAGGTGTTCTTTTTCCATGTTTAATTCACTCAATTTACGTAAATGAGGACTGATCAAGCTGCCTGATTGATCAAATTTCACCCTAATATAAAATTTAGTGGACCGTGATTTGGCAAGGTAAGACAACCCTTTCTGTGCTCCAAATAAGTTAGCATATAAAAATCTTTTAATTACAGATTGATTTGCCTAATCCACCCACCCCCACCTAGAGGACAAGATCTATCGAGGGCCAAATTTGTGCAACATGCATTATTTGGTGTACCCGTTGTAATCAGTAATCACCACAATCCACAGTAGTAATTTTGTCCTAGTTTTATCAAATGTATATATGACGTATATATACACAATTTACCATCTAAACTTGACTTAATAGAGTATATTAGGGAATATTGAGTATGGGAAATGTTAGGAATGATATCGAGTATTTGTGGTTAAGAATATTATGAGTATGTAATTTAAGAATGCAATATGTTTAGGAATATATTGTCTACGGAGTATTAGGGTTTCGTAAGGGTCAATAGTATAAATAGGGGTCCTCAAGATCAATGTAACAAGTCATTTACGAGTCTTATTAATGTTAAGAGTATTCCCAAATACAAGTGTCTTATATTTCTATTAATGATCGTAGCTAAAAAATTCGCAACCTCAACAACAATTAAGTTGATTTAATACATCCCATAGGTTAAACAACGAATTTTAGGTTTGTACGGCGATTTAACATAATGGTGAATTGGTGATTGATGTCCAATTAGTCGTCAACTAATTATGCTCGTTATGGGGCCAAGTCATTAGTGCATAGTATTCACCGAGGTAAGACATTAGACATATCATCTCAAAATTTCGCGAACCATAAAAAATCCCGCTAACATTTATGTAATGTAAAATACTTCCCGCAACTCATATAGATCGTATTTTCATCTAAGGCATAACACTATTGAAAAGATACGCTTCAAATAGAAGAGTATAAGCAAAGAATAATAATAGTAGCTCGATAGAATTATGATTGGAGAGTCGCACTTGAGTGGCACATGCCTTCATTTTCTTATGTGGTCCTCTACTAATAAAGTTTGTGTCACTGTGTTTTCACGTAAAAAATATCTTAATTATTGTGAGTTGTGACTTCTCCATTACAAGATTAAGACTGTATGAACAGCAGTAGTAGTAATACATGATCACTTGATCAGCAATGCATTACACTTTACACATTTACACGTACGCAAGCTGCGTGCTTCACAAGTGGCGCACGTGCTAAAGTCCCTTATTCTACTTGACACGTGCGTTCCAGACTCTCCTTTTTCTCGAAGCTTCATCAATAAGTAGATCGGATCTTGCATATTACTCCAGTGACTTGGGCCTCAGCATATTGGGCCTTGGCCTGTGTAGATGGATTGGGCCAATACAACAATCTTGGCCCATCATTATGAGGCTTCTTTCAGAAGCTTATGAATGATCATGTGTTGTTTTTTGTTTAGTTCCCTTGCCTTATCCTGGCGGGAGAGGAGGGGAGAGCGTCAAATGGAAGCAGCATCACTCCACTCTTTAACCTTGTTTCCCTCTTCTCTTAATCACGGTACTAGTATTTTTTATTTATTTATTTATTGAGATCAAACTTTGTTTATTGCATGTTTAATTGTATGTTCACGTGTAGCTAGCAACAATTGTTGATTAGTTAGTATTCCAAATTATATCATGATGAAAGTCACGAACGGTCTTGTGACAATTTACGTCATGGGTCATTTAGAAACGGTCTCTCTATGTTTTCAACATCCGACTTTAATTATAGCGGGAGCCTTTGCGACACTTGTAATAATGACTGTGTGGGTATATGTTTATTGATGATAAATTTTTAAGCCTCGTTGATTCTCCTTAAAAATTGGAACTTGAATTGCAGAAAACTATGGATATAGATTCAGTAGGACATTCGTGAGAAGGAAGAATTGTGGTTCAGTAAACCTATTAAACCAAAGGGCAAGGAAAATGTTGGTGAAGGGCAGTTTAGAAAAGGGGGGAAAAGTTGATATGGGAGGTGGTGATCAGAGGCTTTATCTTGGAATGGATTTTGGAACATCAGGGGCTAGATATGCTCTTATTGATAATCAAGGTGTTATTAAAGCCGAGGCGAAGCGCGAATACCCTCTCTATAAGGTAAGATTAGGACTCTTCTAATTACCATTTGATGAAAATTAGTTCAGTTTAGTGCTTGTTAATCTGCATTATTTTCGTTGTAGTTGATTAATAATGTTTCAAAAATTTCGGTTTTGATTCACTCAGTACATTCTTGTTGCTAATTTTGTATGCTTTAAGTCATTGACTCATTGTAAAGCTTTTGGTGTATAATGTTGGTTTGCTACTTGCATACTACTGAATTAGTCTGATTGGCTTGTTGTATGTATGAAATGGTGTACTTAGGAAGTTACTATCGAAACATTTGTCTTATAGATGGATGTTGCTCAATTGCTCTTTGGGATGTCGAAATGTTGCATAAATTGGTTTGCGCAACTGCTTGTTCGAATAACAAATTGGTGCAATGTTCATATAGGGTAGACAGTATATGAGTATCATATAAAAATGGGTGCATCTTTATGCACGATTGCTCCTTTACATAATAAATAGTTGTGTATTTGACGCTGTGTAAACTGCATATTTATGACAAATTGTTTGTGTACGATTGGAGCACTTTGGATGATTATAGTTACATCTCTCGATTTCCATATGAAAGGTTCATGTTGAGGCAGGGCAAGACAAGGGTGGGGGGGGGGGATCAGATGTATGTGTATGCAGCTTTATGTACTGCAATACTGCATCATCATCATAGTTCCTAATTGAAATAGTTAAAACCTTTTAAGAAATGTGATGCTAGATGAAGATAGAATTAAGTCTAAGATTTTCAGCATTAGTAGTACTATTGTCAAAGAATCAAATGGAGCTAATTTGTGTACGAATTGTCTAGCAAGAATGGAGAAACCATCGATTGGGT
The DNA here is from genome assembly GCA_038382645.1 of Spergularia azorica. NCBI lineage: Eukaryota > Viridiplantae > Streptophyta > Magnoliopsida > Caryophyllales > Caryophyllaceae > Spergularia > Spergularia azorica. Next base: position 32,736 of record JBBYHQ010346534.1, read on the forward strand.
GAGATCTTGGAAAGAGACACTTTTCTCATTACTTGAAGACATTCCCCCTCAGATGCGTCATCTTGTCGCTTCCATAGCTGTGGATGGGACTTCGGCAACAACTCTGATCATTAACAGGTAGGTATTATTCTATTTCTTCATGGTAGTGTACTATGAATGGTTGCTATGTGCAGCTTGGATGAGCTACTGAACTAATTAAGGGTCAGCCGACTGGGGCTTGTATGCTATTCTATCTTTTACAATTCAGGTTCTTGTGGTTTGAATTGCTAGCATTTAGATTTATGGCTGCAGCTCTACAGGGGAGCCTTTATGCAGACCGCTTCTTTACAACGAGAGTTGTCCTGACGCACTACCTATAGTGAAGTCTATAGCTCCTCCGAACCATACAGTCTGTTCTGGTTCCTCAACATTATGCAAGCTGGTGTCGTGGTGGAACTCTGATAGCCCACATAAGGAGTCTGCAGCTTTGTTGCATCAAGCAGATTGGTTGCTGTGGCTGCTTCATGGAAAGTTAGGCATATCGGATTACAACAATGCTTTGAAGGTATAACTGATGGCCATTTTTGTCATCTGCTTTAATATGCTTTTTGATGGCTGCTTGTTGACTGGGGTTATGTGTCTAGTAGGTTGGTTTTGATCCTGAGCTAGATGCGTATCCATCTTGGCTGCTTTCACAACCTTATTCAAGCGTTTTACCTTCCGTTCTTGCTCCAGGGTCTGTAATAGGGAATCTTAAAGAAGATGTCAAGAGTCACTTAGGTACATTATGTCTGCTGATTGCTTATAACTCATACAAAATACTGCGTACATAGTGACTATATGTCTGACTAAAATGATTGACAGGCTTCTCTGAGGATTGCGTAGTTTGCACTGGAACAACTGATAGCATTGCTGCTTTTCTTGCAGCTCGTGTGACCAAACCAGGGCAGGCGGTAAATTTTCTTCCACAAATGAGAAATTGCATTGCTCTTTTCTCTTCATTTGCATATGCATTGTGTGTTTTTTCTGAAGTAGCCACATCCAGCCTTTATCTCGAAGGGAACATGCTATTAGACATAGTGTTTTTGCATATGCATATTCAATGTTGCATGGTCTGTTTGCATATGCATCATGTGTTTTTGCTTATCTGTAGACACTGGCACCCCACATACAGTGGCTCTAATTGCCTCTACTTCTCTTAACCCTTGCTTAAGGTCACATTAATCATCGTTCTTTGCATTGTCAGGTGACCTCTTTGGGTTCAACACTTGCTATCAAACTGCTAAGTAAAAGCAGGGTAGATGATGCGCGATTTGGAGTGTACAGTCATCGGCTGGATGATAAATGGCTCGTTGGAGGCGCTTCTAATACAGGAGGAGCTGTCCTCAGACAACTCTTTACAGATGATCAATTGAAGGAACTGAGTAAGCAGATTAACCCTGCCCTAACCTCTCCTTTGGACTACTACCCTCTGCCTGCTGCTGGCGAGAGATTTCCTGTCGCAGATCCTAATTTGGTGCCTAGGTGAGAGCTAACTGATACTGCTTGTGTAGCCAATAATATAATGATGTAATTCACAGATTTCACACGATTCTGTACTTTCTAATCCCAAGAACGACATTTCGTGTAACTGTACCTGTACGCTTGACATACATTCAAAAAACTTGACTGTCATAGAACTGTCTTGATAGTGATTCTGAGTACAACCTACATTATGACAGGTTGCAGCCACGCCCTGATAGCGATTCTGAGTTCCTTCACGGTGTCCTTGAATCTATTGCACGGATAGAGGTAAGTCATTTCCTCCCTCAAACATCTACACTTCAATATAATAAGATAGCACTTTGTGACAGTCCTTTGTTATGAACTTTCAATTCTCTTTGTTGCGGACATATCTAGGCTAAGGGTTATGGCCTACTAAAAGAGCTGGGTGCCACCGAAGTCGATGAAATATTCACAGCTGGAGGTGGTGCAAATAATGAGCAGTGGACGAAAATCCGAGAAAGAGTGCTCAGTTTGCCAGTGAGTCGGGCTGCACAAACAGAAGCCGCTTATGGAGCAGCTTTGTTGGCATTGCAGGGTGCTAAATGAACGGTATTAGGAGATTGTACTCCCTACATTCTTCTTTAACAAGCATCGCATTCGTGTCTTAGCTTATTAGCTTGTGTTATCGTTTGAATACTACTCTACTTTGCTTTGACGCATTGACAATTTGAATTCGTATATAAACATATAATATGTATATTTCTCCATTTCAATTTCTCTTATACTACAATATATACTCGAGTACAATATATACTCGACTACTCGAGTATACTGTATATGAGATTATTTAGACAAATTTCGTACAAAATGATTTTACTCAAAATCTAATCTTCCAAGCGTTGTAGCCTTGTAGTAGAGTGTAGGAGTAATCATTGAAATTTCTATCACACGCCAATCTGGGGTACCTGAAACTACTTAGCAGCAAAATTAGCTAGTTTAAGGCTCTACGCTCAGGGCCTGAGGTACTTGAGTGGTTGTTCTTTTTTCCTTTATTTAATGTTTTAACGTATTTGGTGAAAATTTTACCTATACGGAAATAACGTAGTTAGACGCCCAAATCGATCACAAAAATACGGTGTAGATGATTATTCGAAATTGGAGACAATACAAAAGCGAATGTGAAAGTTAATTATACAGATGGAACTACAATATGAGATGATCTTTTAACATTGTGTGATTTTTTTTTTCTGAGTTAATAGTTTTTTTATGGCAGATGCTTGGATATTTTGTTGATTAAATCTCATCAAATGATTCTGCTCAGACATTGGTATTGCCCTATTGGTCTTATGGGTCGGCGAAAATCTAGGCATTTCAGGAGTGTTCCGACCTAATTCCTTTTTTTTTTCTTTGTTTATTTAATTTCGTCGCTTTGCTATGTTTAAGACAGTAAAATCTTTACTTTACCGTCAGAGTGCTAAAATTCAACTATGTCAAATTCTTTAAATTTGGTTTTATAAGTGGTCGTTTGGTTGCATATGAGAATTTCGAATGCCTATGAAGTCCAACTTCGTAGGTTGTACCAATTCACATGAATTTTTCAAAATTGTTTGGTTACATGTAGGAATTGTAATTCCACAGCAATCTCCAATTACTAAGGGGGGGTTAGGTAAGCCAATTCCTCCATTTTGTACGAATTGTAAATTCCCATGAATTCTCAATTCCCATGATTTTAGGCAACCAAACAACTCCAAAAATTTCAATTCATGGGATTTTTGAATTCCCATGATTTTTTTTGGCAACCAAACGACCACAAGATTTGTGAAAATTACTTGAGAAAAATTATCAACCTTCGTTGAGGATCTTGCACCACTCTTTCGATCCCTCAATATTTAATATTTGATCTCAAAGGAAATGGAGATAGTGGCTATGGGAGAGCTGAAACTCCTATCAAGGCTAATGTAGAGCGTCAATAGTCGAATGGAAGTTACTCAAACGAATTTTAACCGCGACAAATTACTCAAATGATATAAGTTTGAGTTTATGACTAACGAAAATATTACGGAATAAGAACCCATATAATTGAAAACCTAACTATCTACGCGCAAGATTGGTTATACGGTTACATCAAATACAAATCCGATTTAATAAGTTACTCCCTCAATGACTCCCACAAAAAGAAGTAGAAGTAGGGAGTAAAGAAAACTTTGGCACTTTGCCCTTACCTGACAGTCAAAAATGCCCAAACTATTCTTCTGCTTTGCCCCCACTACCTTTGAATCACTATATATAGTAGACCTGGCAAATAAGTCGGGTTGGGTCAACTCGACATAGGTCGGCATATAAACGAGTTGGATATCTTCTGACCTGAACCCAACCCGTTTACTAAACGGGTAAAGAAGTTGCAATCTGAACCCGACCTGCCTTATAAATAGGTAACCCGACCCAACCTACCAACCCATTTAAATAGGTTCTAAACGGGTCAAATGGATCAACACAACCCGCCAACCCATTAAACAACCCGAATTGACCCATTTTTGACCCGATTAGGTGAATTTTCTTTGTATTTTTCATTTTTTT
>JBBYHQ010346555.1:0-12346 GCA_038382645.1 Spergularia azorica
CAAAGTATCCCTCAACAATCGCATGGGTTAGGCCAGTAAACACCCACCAACATATCAGCGCCTTTTCCATTTTCGTTAACCTTGACAACAAACCTGTGTGATTAGAGACAATAGTGGTGACAGGTGAGGAATACTCGCACAAATGAACTCTTAAACCAAGTAGAATAAAACTTTAAGTTGATACAAAACCAATAGAATTCCATCATAATTGAGCATGGAATTACAGTTGTCTGTACATAATTGAATATCGACTTAATCTAGCACAGTATGTCAAAAGTAAATTCATTGTGTAGAGTAACGGTAAAGCCATTTTTAAAAGTAGTACATATAACTGAATATCTGTACACAGCATCATAGTAATACTGAGAGCTGAAGTCATTCTGATTTCTAAGTGAGTGCAGGGTGATTTTTGCACATTATCTGAAGATGATAACTTTCATGAGGAGTTTATCATATCCCATTACAATAATATGTGTTCAAAAGCCTTAAACGGTGAAAGAGAGAGAAGAGCAGAAAGTTACCTGGGAGAATCCATGAGAAGGAGACGACAACTATTGTGGCAACAGCAAAAACAACTAGGATTGTTGTTGCAGGAAGAAGATTGGGGACAAAACCAGGCAAACTTAGATCTTTTGGAGAATAGGGATGAGCATCCATGGTTCACTCGCAACTTCCTCCTCAAGTCACTGTCTTCTAGATCTTTGGCTAAGTCCTGTTTGGGCAAATCAGCAAGGAGAAAAACTTTCAGGCTTCATCAAGAGCTAACCGGCATTTTCATTGCCAATGATTAAAATATTGACACAGCTGCAACATATGGAGGCTAAATATAGGAAAATGAAAGAAAAAAGTGAGGGCCAATTGCCGACAATCTCCTACCATCTAAAGCCCTATCATGCATCAACAATGAACAGTTTGAGAGAGACTAGTACCAAATGATTCTAATGTTTCAGACATAAGTTGCCTAAATGTCCCTTTTCGGACACAAATTTCTTTATCTTAGACCCCCGCTCTCATCCCTCAACGTACAAGCGACCCATACACATGTTCCTTAGCATTAGGAGGCAATAAATCAGATATCTCTATGTAAAAGATAAACTCCAACGATCCTCATTTCCTAGTTAAAATTGACAGATGTATCATTGCATAACATCCAGAAATCTGGGTTCCTTATTCTAAGCAAACAGAATTCAATATCCCCAGATCTCGGATACAAATTTCTTTTCGACACAAATTTCTTTATTTAGACCCCCGCTCTCATCCCTCAACGTACAAGTGACCCATACTAATGCTCCTTAGCATTAGGAATCAATAAATCAGATATCTCTACAGAAACGATCAACTCCAAAGATCCTTCATTTCCTAGTTAAATCGACAAGTTGGATCATTGCATTAACATCCAGAAAATGGGGTTCCTTATTGTAAGTAAACAGAATTCAATAAACCTCATATCTAATATGGAGTATATCAATTCTACGACAGGAAACATTGTTTCCTGGAAGTTCAAACGTAACCTAATTATGTTCATCTTCATCAAGAACCCAACTTTCTACCATAATAATCAATAAAAAAGAACTGCCAATAAACAAGGAGAATAAGTTCAAAATGTCAACCATAAACTACTGCATCAACAGAGGGGCTCAGGACTGAAAAAGATCCATCACATAATGCCGCGTCAATGGATTAAATCCCTCAATTCCAATGTGAATAACAATCATAACATTTCAACCTCTTAAAACTACAATCTGCGAATCTATTCACGCCACGCTGACCCTCCATCCTCAAAATTCAAACTTTGCAAAGTCTAAGAATTAAGAACTCCAATTTTATGAACAGAACTTTGATTAATAGAAACTCCAAAAAACGAACAATGTCATACATAATATGCAAAACTAATCTAATCACACTACACACATTTGAGTCTAATGTCATCAAATCCAACAAACATCGACTCGATAAACAATCCTAACAAGTTCTCAGGAGGACAATGCATACATATATAAAAGACGTGGTGAGAATTTAAGATTTACGGGGTGTGTATTCTGTATTCATAATAGAACTCGAAAAACCTCGCCCTAGGACCTCGAGTTCCCATTACGTCCTATCATAAGACCGTCTTACCCAAGTTTTTGCGCAATATGTCCCACCAAAGATCCCAACTTTATCACCACATTTCATACTATATCATGATTTCTACACCATTTGCAATATACCCATGATAAAAATTGAACTCAATTTTAACCATTCCAACAAAAATAGTATCAGAAATCCAACATAACAGCATTTTCAGAGCAGAAAAATGGGAAATTAAATCAGATAAAATGACAATCATACTAAGACAGATCCACATAACATAGAATTAATCATAAGATGCACAATCAACAATAAAAAGACCATGAATTTGAACTGATGAAGAGATAGAGAGAGAGTTGACCTGTGAGAGAGAAGAGCGTCGAGATTTGAGCAGGAAGATTTGTTTGATTGATGTCTTTTTGTGTCTTTCAAATTTCAACGTGCACCAACAGTCTTAGCACTATTGACTGTAATCTGAATATGCTTAATATGGATTAGGACTTTATGACTGCGTTTATCTTGTAGTCTAATTAGAGGCGTAATTGTGGTTGTGAATTTTCGATTACCTTTTACGGTTCCGTTATTTCTCGAATTAGCTTTTCGTGGTGCATAACTTGGAGATTTAGATTTATGGTGCATTGATCGACCGTAAATACTTTACCTGAACAAGAACGATCATTGTAACTTGTAAGTGTGATTGTCAGACGATATGGAAATGAGGCGGTGGTGCACTTGCCAATAATCATTAATAATACTTGTATTGGACGACTTTGGGTTGTACGAGTACAATACATCCATACGGAGTATATATGTTCGATTTATAAGTCGAATCTTTATTATCGTTTGTTCGATTAATTACTAAAGTTCACTGTTGAATTCATCGTTAAATCCGACATGTTTGAATCAATGCAGGTTTTGCTTTTAGGTCGAAACGGGTCTACGACACATTGGAAACATTGTTGAACCCCCGACACGTTACAAAGATTGTTAAACCCAACACATATCAACCACCCTAGGTTAGGCTTTTAGGTTGAGATATTTTTTGACTCGTTTGAACTTTGAAACATGATTAACCCGACACGATATCACTATTATCAAACCTGACACGTTTGAACTGTTATAGTCTTATAGGTTAGGCTTTTAGGTTGAGACGGGTTTTCGATTGGCCGGGTGACGAAAAACTGATTATAATTCCAGGCATCGGGAGGTCTATTATAGAACCTGAAATTTAATTTCGAGCAAAACTTAAATTTCAATCAGACCATCTCCTCCTCCAGATCTCTCTCTCTCTCTCTCTCTCTCCACTCATCACTTTCGCTTTGAAGAGCGCTCTCTCTCTCTCTCCGTCGCATTCTCTCTCCTGGTAGTCCCACTTTCCTTTCGTATAGATCTCTGATCTTATAATTCTGTATTTATTTGATATGATTATAAGATTTATAATATAGTCTCTGTTTTTTTTTTAATTTTTTATGTTTGATTGAATGAATGCGATTGATTTTGATTCTGGGTATTTCATGTTTTTTGTGTTTATGTTGAATTTGGATCTTATTTGATTGAGAAAAGTTAGAAAGATCGTAACTTTGTTTGTGATTGTGAAATCCCATCTCAGATCTGTATTGGGTATTTTGTAGAAATTGGGAATTTAGGTTGGAATTTTGAGGAATTGTTGATTAATTGGGGTTAAATTCGAGGAGTTTTGTGTTGGGTTGATTGAATTGTTGTGGTTATTGTTATTGTAGGGTGTGATTTGTAGCTTGTTGAAGAAGATTGGTTTTTTTTTTTAGCTGAATCTAAGGAATTAGAAACCCTTTTTTGTGTTTAGGTAGAACAAGAAAAAGAGAGAGTAAAAAAAAATGCCTGCACAGAAGATTGAAACTGGGCATGCTGATGTGGTTCATGATGTTCAAATGGATTATTACGGCAAGCGTGTTGCGACTGCTTCGTCTGATACGACTATCAAGATTATCAGTGTGAGCGGTAATTCTGCGCACCCTCTTGCTACATTGACTGGTCACCAAGGTCCGGTGTGGCAGGTTTCGTGGGCACACCCTAAATTCGGGTCGTTGGTTGCCTCTTGTTCCTATGATGGTAGGGTGATTATATGGAAAGAGGGGAATCATAATGAGTGGATGCAGGCCCATGTTTTCAACGAGCATAAGTCTTCGGTTAATTCAATCTCGTGGGCACCTCATGAGCTTGGACTTTGCTTGGCTTGTGGATCTTCTGATGGGAGTATCTCGGTTCTTACTTCTCTTCCTGATGGTAGTTGGGAGACCAACAAGATAGAGCAGGCTCATCCTGTAGGGGTGACATCGGTTTCATGGGCTCCAGCAACTGCTCCCGGGGCTTTGGTTGGATCAGGTTTACTTGAACCTGTTCACAAGCTGACTTCTGGTGGTTGTGATAATACTGTGAGAGTGTGGAAACTTGAAAATGGCTCATGGAAGATGGACTGCTTCCCTGCTCTTCAAATGCACTCAGACTGGGTCAGGGATGTTGCATGGGCGCCCAATCTAGGGCTTCCAAAATCAACCATTGCTAGCGCCTCACAAGATGGAACTGTCGTCATATGGACTATTGGTAAGGAAGACAAACAATGGGAGGGTAAAGTTCTGAAGGACTTCAAGACCCCAGTTTGGAGAGTATCATGGTCTCTGACTGGAAACTTGTTGGCCGTTGCTGACGGGAACAACAACGTTACATTGTGGAAAGAGGCAGTTGATGGTGAGTGGCATCAAGTTACTACTGTGGAGCCATAGGTTTTTTCTGTTTCTACTCTGTAATTTCTACATACTTTTATGTCCTTTTTTATGGACGTGCCTGAACTAGTTTTCTAGCCCTTTGCTACTGCTTTTTCGTGATGTGGTCAACAGTTTTGCCTGTATTGACAAGTATGATATTTCCTTACAATATTTTCTAATGGAGGTAGAGAAAGACAGACAAGATGTTGCTTTCTTCTGTAGATTTCTCAGTTAATCCTAATTCTGTTTTGTGTTCTATTATTACTTTTTCAGCTTTTAGGTTCATTTGGATTGACAACTAATCTGGCCTGTCATACATATTAATCGATTTTCTCCAGAACTTGCCCTTCCCTTCAATTGTTCTAAACTTCTAGTTTTGTATGTAGTAGTAAAAACTCAGTTTTGGATTGCTTGTTTTGGATGTGGTTAAGGTAAACAAGAACTTGCCTTTCTTTCAGAGCGGTGTATTTGGTTAGGTCATATATGGCCCTAGTGGGAGTTAGAACTTGCTCATAGACGGGAATTCGTTCTCAGATGGCTTGTGTGGAATCTTTGGTTTGTGATCTAGCTTAAACATGCATTTTGTATATTATCCAAATTCCTTATGCTGAATTTGTGTGAACTTTACAGTGGACCGAGATCTTCATCAAAGATTATTATCTTCGAAGTGATTTCTCACAAGTTCACTAATTTCATGTGTACTTCCACCATTACACTGTAATCAGGTTCAGCTATGGTTATGCTTTATGTAGATCTATAAAGTGATGCTGAAATGAGTTTGTGCCCGTGTGATTTGGAATAATGGCTCTACTGTAGCATGTCATGGTGTTTTAATATGGAATTGTGCTACATTGACCCAGTTAATGCTGATCTGTTGTTGTTTGCTGTTGTAATATTGAGCATCTAGTGAACTACGAACGTAGTTTCTTGATCACGATCGCTGGGCCTTTTTCCCGTGCTTGTGGATCCTTTTTTTTTTTTTTTTTCCTTTCTTTCAGAGATCATCTCTTAGGTTTCTTCGTGTTAATTTCTAGTTAAGATTTAGCGCAATTTTACTCAAGAAGACCAACTGTGTAAATCTTGTAGGGAGAGCTTAGGGCTTGCTCGGTATCATTTTTGGTTCCAATAACTTCTACTTGGATCATAATTATTCTTTTTTTTTTTTTTGAGATCAGGATCATAATTATTCTTAGTACTAAGTGAATTATTAGAACTCAGATATGCATCTTGGTTTTACGGATCTATTCTGGCCTGTGGTACCATGTGTCCCATCAAAGTATATGTAGGCTTCTCCACTTGGCCAGGAATTGGGATGGAGTCAGGGTGATAATATGCTATCTTAAGTTTATTTACTGTACATTGTTTTTTTTTTGGCGAGGTACTGTACATTGTTGCAACTGGACTTGAGGAACATTTCTTTGATACATTGGTGTTACATCTGGCCAAATATTACCATTGCTTTACTTTGCTCAATGTCTTGTGTGAGATCCTTTGAAAGCACCTTACCTATTATGGAGTCATTGACTATTCGCGTAACTGTGCTCTAAACATTTCATGTGGTGTTGACGTTTTTTTCTTTTCTTGGCCGATGTTTATGCCAAAGTTTGTTTGCTGCTGTAAGGGTGTTTTCCGTTGAAGTTTTTCGGCTCAGCTTCCAGGCTCTTCGTTGTATCTGTTCTGCAGTTTAGCTGGAATTGGTTGATTTCAGTGTGGTTTTGGGCTTTTGGCAGTGTCTTCCTGCCTGATCTTTTCTCCGTTTGTTATATTTATCATATTCTTGATTCTATTGATCTTACAATGGCAAGGTAAATCATTCAGAACTGAGTTGGGTACGTCGATTAGAGAACTTAGAGCTGGTGAAAAATGATATGAAACTGCTCCTGACTTGCATTCTTGGTTTCTGATGCTTTAATCTTGGTTGAGTTTGTTCGCCTACAGAAGATTTGTTTTGTTAAGTCCATCGTGGGATTAGGTTTGTAGAACTGTGTGTGAAGTTTGGAGTTTTGAAACTCTATATGTGTGCCTAGTTGTTCTTCCGTGGTTCCCTTGAAATTAATTATTCGATTCATACTTTCATCGAAGCCAATGGTGATTGATCGAAAAAACTACGTCTAGGAGTCTGGCAGCTTCTGATTGTTGAGTCCTCCTCAAGCAAGTTGTGGATGATTGTCTTGATCTTGAGAATGTGTACTTATTGCCTGGCTCCTTGACGATATCAATACATTTGGCGCTTGTGCTCCTTGCATGTGTAGTTCTTTTTTATTTGGCGCTCCTTCCTGTTTGTTTGGAAGAGAGAACCGTGTCTGTAGATTTAGCCTCACCATAAACTTAAATCTTTGCTGCGTGTGACATAAAGTTGCACAACTTTGGTTTTTGGAAGTTCAACCCAAAAATGTTAAAAGCTCTTTATCAAAGGGCATGGTTCTGCTAATCTAGAATTTGGGTTAATAATTGAGGCCTACACATACCAAGTGTAAGATGAACTCAGGCAGGGTCTTGGCCGGAAGTGGAACAAGATGTCGATAGGAAAGGGAAGGAGATACAGACGTTTGAGATCGAAGCTACTACAGCTTCGTGTGTAATGGTTGAGGTAGATCAACCGTCACAAATCAGAGGCAATTCTTTTTGAAATGATGGAAGACGAATTAATCTTCGTCTACTGGTGGTCGTTTTGGCGCCAGCAAGGAGAGACTCCGCCAAAGAAAGCTGTTCCATTTCTTGGGAGAACCTTGATGCCCTCGACTCCTCGAGTATGAATGTAGAAAGTGTTCGTGTGTCAATGTTCCCTGCTAATCAACAATTTACCAAATGATGTTCCTGTTTCAAACAAATCTTGCTGATACCATATTTCGGTATCACAAGCAAGGCTCTTCTCCCGGCATTTTCAAAGGGGTGTATGGCAAGCTTTATTTTAATGGTGAAGAGCCTATTTCTTGGGTAGGCACACGGTATGATGAATCAGCTGATTTACCCTCTTTTATGTCTAGCAATTCATACATCCACGCAGACAAGGGACGATGTCACGATAGAGGCGACCCAAATGTATCAGCTTATTGCTCTTCGAGTACATAGGATCGTCGGGGCAACTAATGTTGTGAGGGGTGAGAATATGGGAATTCCAACACGAAACAACTCCCTGACACGTTAATTTTCTAACCAATATACTAACCTTAATCCTCTGATTTACCAAACTCACTTAAAAAAACAGTGGACACACACACGACTACACGAGAGTCTAACAAGTATAAATACAAAGAAATCAAAGAGGAAGAGTGGAACACCTACCATATACTTGTACTACTATATCCAGTCGCAAGCTAAGGTGCATGGTTTGTAAGTTTTAATGGCTAACACAACCTCAACAATTTTGCTACTACTCCCTACTTTTCTTCTTCTAATCTTCCTCTACTTCTCTTACGACTTCCATGAAAACCACTTCATCATCAAAATTAAATCTCCTCTTAATCTTTTTTCATCACCATCACACAATCTACCCGTAAACAAAAACCATTTTCATCATGTAATACATCTCAATAACCATAGCTCATTTTTCGCCAGCCTCGTAAGTTTATTCTTACGTAAATCTTTCTCTCTTCTAATTATCATGTATGTACTCCACGTAATGTCATTGATTTGGAGTTGCATATATTCGTGATATATCATATGACGATTTATGTTAATCGATCGATATAGTGGTTGTCTTTTTTTTCATCGTTTACGTACTCAAGTTTATAATCATCTATCTATCATCGTCATATCATGGAAAATGTTTTTTTTGTAATTGTTGACTTTCCTTAATACTTTTCTTCAATTTGGACGATGTGTATGTAGAAGAAAGTGAATGGACAAGAGAAGAAGAAAAATGAAAGGAGTAACTTGACGAAGGTTGAAGACGGGTTAGCCCGTGCACGGGCGACTATCCGAAAAGCAGCCCGGAGCCGGAATTATACGTCGGAAGAGCAAGGAACTTTCATTCCTAGAGGATCCGTTTACAGGAACCCGTATGCCTTTCATCAGTTGAGTATTTCTCAAGTTTTCTCTACCTAGTAACTCATTCTTTGACTTGTTATTTGATTCTTGTGTTGTCAAGTATTATAGTTTGAGTGCAAAAACCAATTGAGCAAATCATCTGTTCGATTCTATAACTCGTTCTCTAATTCGCTTTGTTAGGAACTTGCTTATGGATTATATGTTGATCACCTAATAAATTTGTTTATTGTATGTTCACAATGTAAGTTCAGCATGATCATGATACATGCTAATTTTATATGATCTATTAATTTATTGCATATATATCTCTATTAAGGTAGGTAATCAAAATAATAAATGTGGATTTTGTATTGTTTTTATTTTTAGAATGTGTTTAGTGTACTTCCATGTGACAACAGTCTACAAATGGGTGTGCCAGCGTAATTGAGATTTGGTAGTAAGACTGTAATAACACTAATAAGACTGACAAATCGACCATTAGACATTTTCCTATTTTAGTCCTGCAACTTAAAAAATCCAATATGGGTTTACAAAACAAAAGCAACACTAACTCGGGTGGCTCAATGACATATTCTGACCATACGTTGTTGCAAAATATGAAAAGAACGGAAGTGTATGAGACTATCATAATCTACCTTCAAATTTTCAAAACTAGGATATGCGTCAGATAGGACAGATACGATCGACTTATGTTGGGCCTAGCTAGTTAGTTGTATAATGATATTTCAAGACAATGAGTAAGATACCAACATCCCATTTTCGTGTGTTATGGGCAACCTAAGAACGACATGCCACTGATCAAGTTGAATTTTAAGCTCCGTCTTTAAAGTGACTTATAATTTTCAAAAACTAATAATGTTGAGAGTAAGTCCTTGAAGATATAAATTATTACACGAGTTCGTTTTATTATGTTACGTTTCGATTATGATACCATGATTAACTATAATATTGTATGATTAGAAATCGATGACGAAAAATCGAAAATATTTAAGTTTGATTAGCTACATGCATGGGCAATACTACTAGTGGTTAATTTGGTTTTAGACGTAAACCAATTAATTAAGTCTACGAGTTGATAATGTACGTCGTTCTTTGCTTGCAAGAATTTGATTACTATACCCTAAAAGAAAATTGATTACTATAGTGCTCGATTGTGATTTCCTACCATACAACCCAAAACCAAAAAAAGAAAAATAAAGTGTATATGTCCACCTAAGACTAATACAATTGGGATCGTGTCATTGGATATGCTATCTATGACTCATATGATATTTCATTAGGTTTCTTCCATCTACGAATTTTAAAATGAAACCATAGATTAAAGTCGATTATTGTTTGATTGGATAGATCTTATATAGTACTGTATGAAGTAATTAATTGAGCTGAACTGAAACGTTAGATCCATTGAAAACTTTTATTCAACATATTAATTGAAGTGAACCAATTCAAAATGTTAGATCCATTGAAAACTTTTTTATTCAACATACTTTGCATCTCTTTCTCGAGTAAAATGACACTCATATGTACCTTATTAGGAGCCATACCGAGATGATAGAAAGGTTCAAAATATACGTCTACAAAGAAGGGGAGCCACCATTTGTGCACCAAGGTCCAGTGAACAACATATATGGAGTAGAAGGTCAATTCATTGGAGAATTAGAGAGTGGAATGAGCAATTTCATAACTCAAAATCCAAATGAAGCACACATGTTTTTTCTACCATTTAGTGTAGCGAGAATGGTAACGATACTTTATAGGCCTCTTGTGTCCTATAATCGTGGGCCTCTTCATTGGGTTTTGTTGGACTATGTCACTGTGGTTGCGGAGAAGTATCCCTTTTGGAACAGAAGTCACGGTGCTGATCACTTCATGGTCTCTTGTCATGATTGGGTACGTAAACTTCCAAGTTTTCGAAACACACTCGGTATATTGACTCATGTTCATATGTTTTGAATTTCCGTATCTCATTATATAGACCTTTACGTCTCATTATAAGAAATTCATAACTCACTAAAACTCTACTAAACATATATGAGTATGAATTGATCTCATGTGAATTGACTTAGTTTTGAGTAATTCGGATTTCGACAAATAAGTTGTAGAGAACAAGATCATATATTCATATGTAGTAAAAACACTTTCTATCAATCTTAAGAAACTATTTTTGTTTATTTATATGATGATTGAGCTAACATTTTATGTTTGTAGGCACCAGAAATCTCAGAAATTAAACCAGATTTCTTCAAAAACTTTGTAAGAGTATTATGCAATGCCAATTCATCAGAAGGCTTTAAACCTATACGAGACGTATCAATCCCAGAAGTTAACATACCAGCCGGACAACTAGGGCCACCAAGCCTAGGGGTACGACTAAGCAGACGTCAAATTTTCGCCTTCTTCGCCGGAGGCGCCCACGGCCACGTCCGAAAAGCATTGTTTGATCATTGGAAAAACAACACTACCCAGGATGCAGATATTCAAGTGCATGAGTATCTTCCAGAGAACCAAGACTACTTCAAAATGTTAGGGCAGAGCAAATTCTGTTTATGCCCTAGTGGGTATGAAGTAGCAAGCCCAAGAATAGTAGAAGCTATTTATGCAGAATGTGTGCCAGTAATTATTAAAGATAATTACTCTCTTCCATTTAATGATGTTCTTGATTGGACTAAATTTTCGGTCCATATTCCTGTTGCTAGGATACCTGAAATTAAGTCCATACTTAAGGGTATATCCTTTAGAGAGTATGCAAGGTTGGTAAAAGGTGTAAGGAGTGTGAAGTGGCATTTCACCTTAAATAGACCCTCTAAACCATATGATTTGATTCATATGGTTTTGCACTCTTTGTGGTTAAGGAGGATTAATGTAAGATTGCCAAGTTGATGTAAGATTGATGTTGTCTTTAATGTAAGATCGATGTAAGTGGTAACGCCTCTTGATAGTTGATCAGGTGGATATAGAGTAAAAAATTTCTTGAACCCATTGTAGATTAAAGAGTTTTCTAAACACCGTTTAAAAGATATTGACGCATAAATGTGTCAGCACCTTAGTGTAAGATCAAATGGACGAATTGGTTATATGACCCTTGTTGCTCACTACACACATAATGAGTTCAAGAGATTAGTACGAATTTGAAGCCATCAATCTTCTTAATCACACCTCCCCATCCCGATCAAATTGACACAAATGCATATCAACCACAGTCCACATGTTTGAAACAAACGATCTTTAAAACTTGCGATATGTGTTTTTGACCTTCATTACACAAACGCCGAATAATGAAAATTGAATCCATCAAACCTACTTTACTTTTAAAAGTACACGGAAATTCACCTATCACTCACTAGTCTTTCATAACTTGAACTAGAAAGTTATCGTAAATCGAACTTTTACCTTTCGAGTTTTTGGGGCAATTATACTAATGACCTCTTAAAATCACTCTTGTTTAACACACTTCTTCGGATAAGGGTACACATACAATGGTTGTATGAAAGATTTCATACACTGTACCTTTATCAATTCATGTGATTGTATTTAAGTGTTAATAT
>JBBYHQ010346586.1:0-12343 GCA_038382645.1 Spergularia azorica
AAAGCTTACTTTCATGGAGTCCTTTAAGTTTCAAACGGACGCCTGAAACTGCTGAAAGTACTACAAAATAAATGAGGCGAGAAAGTCAACATCAAGCAGGATGATCACAAACCCTGATATCAATTCTGAAGGAACAAGAAGATTACCTGAGATCGCAGGAGTGAGAATACCATCACCAATTGCCATACAGGTTCCTAGGAGAACAAAAATCAGCAACCACTTATGGAATCTTTCATACTTCTCAAATAAATGCTTGAAAGCATGAGCTGGTGTTGTGTCTTCTTCTCCTTCAACAGCATATGAAGACAGCTTCTCATCTTTGGGCTCCTGATTTGGCAGAATACCCAGTTTTGCGTGTCGACACAGCAATGAGTATGAGGCAAAGGTTCCACCTGGACTACAACCAAAAACTCGCGTCATTAAATTTTCATGATCATTATTCATTACAGGAACAGCAGGAGTAGTTCAAAAATCTATCTCACACAGCACAGCTCTACTTTCTACAAGAGACTATCAGGATGAATAAACAAGAATTGGGGACGCAAGTTTGATTGTGTCATGACCTGTTAGCAAAAACAGAATTGTTAATTGGGGAGGCCGTACGCAGCAGAACCATTTAAAGAGGGGAAAGGGTTACAATTTACCTTCGCCATTATCATCTGCTGACATCACTACAAAGATGTACTTGAACAAAGCAACCAAGGTGAAAGTCCAGAATATGAAAGACAGCACTCCATAGATTTCTTCGTCATCCTCACGCAGGCTCAACTTCTCGGAAAATGTGGTTTTGTACACATACAGAGGGGAAGTACTGAGATCACCGTAAACTACTCCAAGACTCTGGTAGGCAAGTGTAAGCACTGCTGAACAGGAAGCGCGCTTAATTCTCTGCAAAGAGACACCAGCAATCAGCACAAAGACACAGAGTAATATGATATTCAAAGTTTACACAATGTTATCTGATATCCACTGAATGATAACATTCAACTGAAAAGCACAGAGCATTATAAGTAAAATCGACATCAGACCTGACTCATTTTCCTTCCTCTTAAGACCAAACAGAACTTGTGATTTAATTTTGGTGAACTCTGAAGAAAATCACTGAGCAAGCCAATTTCTTTTTATACATTAGTGACAACATTTTAACGTGTTCAAATTACAACAGAACATTGGGCACGACACTGAAGTACAATCAAAATCAGTTGCTCTTGGCATATGCATTAGACATGAAGACAGATACCAGCTTTGGCTATCCCGAAAGGGAACCATCAACACTTACGTATCAGTAAAGTGAGTTAGGAAAGTCCACACTACATATCTTTAGCTTCTTCCATGCGCAACATTCAATTTGTGAGGATGCTGACCCCTCACATACATTCAAGACAAAGGTTCACACACATTTTAGGAACAATCACATTCAGATGGAATAACTAACATTTTTAAGAAAACAACAAATCACTGGAAACATAGTTCACACAAAAGTTGCACAAGTATAGCTGTAGTCTGAGAAGTTGGCACCTAATTTCTTTGGTAATGCAGGAAATTAAGTCAGCATTGTTAAAAGCTCTTAATTAATACTGTACCTAATCAAATGTCTCACTAAGTTGGCTATGACCTATGAAAACACCAATTTTCTAACCTTTTTATAAGGTTCTGGCACTCAAGTACATACAAGATTTTACTTTTGTGCGACGATCCCCTATTGAGGCAAATGATCACTCATCTAATACTCCAATTATCATCAAAGCCACCTTGTACATGAAAGCAAAAGTGTACTCCACCACTTTGTGTATGTGGAAAACAGTCATATTGACACAACTCAGTATCGAAGTCTTGGCCTACTGATTAAATAAACAAGGTCCTGGTTGCCATCCTCGCAACCAAAATTGGAAAGTGTCATGAACAAGATTACTTCAACTGCCACAAACCAGAGCAATAGTGTACCACCTTATACTTACTCACGAGAAATGTCAGCTGATGCACTCTATACCACCGTTACACAAATCACAAAAACTCCCCCCCCCCACCCGACCCACCATTTTGCAACAAAAATACACGACTCAGATGCACAATGCATCACCGAACATTTCTCATTAATCACAAAGTAACTCCATCATTACTATTTTAGGAAATATGCCCTTCAAATCAAGGCAACCTTAATAAAAGGAAATAAAGGAACATGCTTTTTTCAGAATACAAGGAATAAAAGTAAATTCCAACCAAGACCCACAAACTAAAAGAAATTGCAACTCTTCTTTATTTGTGACAAAAAAAATTCAGTCCCCTTTCAAAAGTTCATTAAACCCAGGCACAAAAACAAGCACCACCCTTATACATGTCGATATCGTCGTAGTCACCTTAAAAAGGACGCAACTTTTATCTAATTAAAACGTCGTAAAACGTCTCCGTCGTTACCATAAGAATACAAAGTAACCGCCGTCTTAAAATAGCAACATCAACATAAAGTTATTAATATAAACTTATATGATGATGACCAACCCAAATTAAAAGATTCACAAATAATCGTCATCGACTAGTTAGTGGTAAGGTTGCGCACTAATATCGACCGTGTGGTCGTCGTGACCCCGTAACGGGTTAAAAGGGTAAAACCGTATACACCAGACAACAATAACATACATACATCTAGACCACCACGAAAAAAAAACAGCAGTTGATTTATATAAAAATAATAATAAAATAAGGTTAGTTTGTGAGTTGTTAAGGGGTAAGGTTTGCGTACATCCGGAAAAGGCGAAAAGGGAAGACAATGTAGTAGAGAGCATAAGGATTGGTAAAAGTACTACCTGAGGAGAAATGCCATGCTCAACAGATTCGACAGAAGACCGTTGTTGGTCCATATAGCAAGATGTGTATAATAATGTAATGTAATGTTGTTGTTATTGCATAGTAGTATGTGGGATTGGGTGATTTTAGTATATAGTTTTTGGTGATATATGTGACAAAGAAAAAGGGGGGCAGTAAATGGGGGGAAGAGAGAGATATATAAAGAGGGAAGGAGAGAAGCAGGGGAATATGGAGGAGGAGGAAGTGTATGCAGTAAGTTGTGGGCAGTAAACAAGGCTGCAAATGCTGTGTCACCCCCAAAGGGAGTTGAGCAACGCATTCATTGCTCTTTCTTTCCCCCTTCCTTTGCTTTTACTTAATTCTTTTTTATTAATTCTTTTTATGTTGATTATTGAAAAAAATAATGAAATTGGGAAATGTTGAGAAGCTTTAGCCTTGAAAGGTGGTGTAGAACTGTAAAAAAAGAACTGTGTAGATGTTGATGTTGATGTTTTAGATAAGGGTTTGGATTTTTCAGAGTTTGTTTAGAGCATCTGAAATGGTAAACTAGAATCAATATAGTTTTGAGATGACATATATAGGAGAGAGAGTTTTGTATAGCCAATTTTGAATTACTCCACTTTTAACTTACATGAGATGCGGTTTGGTTTCGCCCCATAAAAAAAAAAAATTGATTTTTTACATTAATTTTAGGCAATTTTAAGAAAATAACCCAACGTTTATCCGATATTCTGAGAATAACCCAACCTTTCAACGTTAATGAAAATAACCCGACCTTTACATTTATGTTACACTTATATCCCACCGCCGCCACCGTCCCCGAGCCACGGCAAAGACAACCGGTCATGAATGCATCATATTTAGAAATTAACCATTATGATCATTTAACAACAAGTTCATTAACCTTCGAAATTCATTAAAAAAAAAATCACCACACATAAGAACCTACAAAGTCGAAGAGAAGCCGTTTTCAGTTTTTTGGTTTCTTTGTGGAAAAAATTTAGTAAAATAAATTGCAAAAATAGGTATGTTTCTATAATAGTCATACTGAAAATGAAAACTGATATGACAACTAAAAATTGAAACCACTTTTTCTGGTTTTCAAAAACGAGACTTTGGTTTTAAAAAAAACTGAAAACAGAAAACGATACCAAACTGACCTTTAAACTAACTAGTTTTTGCTACCATTGGTACTGAGAGTGGCCAGATTTTACAGCGTAGGTTAGCTTGTTATTTTGATTAGTTTGAATTGTGTCTAATAAAGTTTATTGATAATATTAATCAGTAGTTATAATGAAAGTGAAATTTATTGTTGAGAGGCTTTAGCCTTGAAAGGTGGTGTATGATGGTTTATTTTGAATTTTATACTGGTTTAGATTTCCTGGAGTTTGCTTTTTGAGAGTTGGTAGATTCTACCAACATCAGCGGTACAAGCGGTACATGTTATCATGGTTATTAGATTGTTTTTTGACTGAGCTGTACATAGTTGATTAATAATAAAAACAGATTTGTGATTGTTGAGAGGATTTAGCCTTAAAAGGTGGTTTAGATGATGTTTAGAATGCTTATTTTGATTTTTATACAATCCCATTTATTCGGAGTGTGTGTTATAGAGTAGATATCTTTTACAGCGCAGTCTATGCTTAGAGTGAATAAGTTTTTTTTGTTGTTGACTAAACTACACACTTGAGCCTATTTTCTATTCAAATCATTTCTTTGCTTATCTAAGTGAAAAAAAAAGGAGGTTTAAGTACTCTATTGTGTGAATGAGATAGGAAGAGTGTAAAACCTACACTCGAAATGGAGTTAACATTCACCTCAAACTTACATTTCCTTATTTTGGATGTTTTTATCAACCTAATTTCATGAGGTAGTTGATGATAAGTAGTTCCATCAATGTTAAAAATGTCAACAATGCTCTGATACACAAGCTAGACACTTCCAAAAAAACCAAAAAAAAATAAAAATATCATTCTACTCATACTCTCAAACAAACGAAACAATTTGGAATCGATTATTGTACTTTTTGTATAATAGACTTTTAACGTGATAGAAAGGAGAATGACAAAATTAATAGCTCGTTTGATATCATTTTTTTTTTTCAAATTTTAGGTTTTTTTATCTCAATCTATTATTTAATATTAGAAAAGGTGATTTTCATTCGTCAGATTCAATTATAATATGACTATTTATTGAATAATTAACTTGACGAACAAGCTGTACGTACCGTTAGAAATAACGAGAGTGATACACTTTCAAATTTGGAACAGTTAGGCTTGCATGATGCTAGTAGACGATGCACACAACAACTTCAATGTATTGCCAAAACAGCCAAGAAGCGTATAAAACTTTCAAAACAACACCATATGCTTCGAACATACTAGTATCATTTTAAAGTTAATCAACCATAAGTAACTAGAAATTGAGATATAGAGAATGACTCTAACAGCTTGCTATACATTTGAGGAAATAATACATGTATCTACCAAAATTCTGTTAGAAGGTAGTTTGGCGTATCCGCGTATATAGATGTAATTTTCAAAGTGCTGCCTAATTAATTAGCTGACACTGTTATGGTTCTAATACCTCAATTAGAAGAGTATATATAACTCGTCAGAACCTACGTTTGAAACCTACCAACATCGTCAAAACTACTTCTAGTGGTGTATATTGTGAGTACAAAGAAATACACTACACGATTATATAACTCTCTGGATGACCGAGTTTGTTATGTCAAACGGAAAATGACAAGGTCGTCAAGGACATAAGTACAAATGCGATGATACCATGCATTGGATAGAATTCTCTCGAAACATTGTAACTCGTTAAGTGTCCTATTTACAAATCATTTCAGATAAATGTTAGGCGCGATTCCAGACATACTTTAACACTATTGAAACAATATTATCACGTACCTAGATGCTACAACGAACATGTATAAGTACTCCATATTTACTTTAATTAGACTATCGATACTATTAGAAGTACTACTAAAACACGACCTCAAAAGAAAAAAGTACTACTAAAACACTATTAATTTGATTAACTAATTAAAAAAAAGAATGTCAAGTCAATATTTGTACCTCCTTGTTGAGTAATAACCCATAAAAATCAATAATGCAATGTACTTGGTGCGAATGTCACATTTTTCACTTGTTTTATAGATATAATTTTTTATTTTTTGTTTTATTTTGCATTCCATTTCTTTTGATAATGCTTTAAAAAATATCGTGCAAACGTAGTTTTAAAATTTGTTATCCCCGATCATCAATTTTTATGGGCTAGACATAACATTTACAAATGACGATTTATATTGGCCGACACCAAGTCATTTTAAAAGTAAAGCTTGATTGTTGTTGTTATTCTTGTTGTTGTACTTGATGTGAACTATGAAGGATATGGTGGCAAGCAGAGTAAACTACAAAATGACCTAAATTAAACACTATTCTAAAATGTAACTTTAAAGACCCGAAGTATTAAAGTTATAATGCATTACATAGAAGTTGTTTTAAATCCCTAATACGGAGTAATTAATTTTGATACTTCGTATCCTTAAAGTTACATTTTAGAATAGTTTCAGTCTTTATTTTGTAATTTACCAGTGACATGCACATCGGAACATCAAAAAATACAACCACACCAAAATAGCTTTAACTCGTAAATATATGACTAATAATTAAGTGTATAGATAAACTAGCTCTGATTTACCCCCAAATTTTTTCTTAAAACCCTACCTAATCAACGAGCAAATCTTAATTGAGCTGTCATCATGTAACATATGTGAAAATAATTTGACCAAAGAATCGTAATGTTCAAAGACCTGGGAATGGTCCACATCATTTGTTAAGGAAAAGTGTCCCACGATCACATCGTGAAAATCAGACTCGTAGTTTGGTAGCACACAAGGTTGTGACCACATTTGTAAAGTTATTGTGATTATATTCCTTTTTTTTAATCTAGTTCTACGCTTCTAAAACTTGATCAACTCTTGCATGTGGAGTATTTCTCTTGATTAATTCAGTTGTTAATATTTGGCTTTAAGTTCCCCGACATTGTCAAATTAGTAAATACGAAGTATATAAGATCAATGTCTGGAGTTTGATTAACAATTTAACTTTTGGTTGAAATAGTTCATTAATATAAGATCTCAGTACTTGCACAAATTATATGTGGGTTACTCATGCTTCAAACCCATAATTGTTTGCGTGAGGGGTGTATTATATATTGTATCAAACGTATAAATTCAACGAATGGGTGTCGACTGATAGTCTAAACTTGAGATAATTTTTCGAAATATGTTTCAAATACAAAAATTTACTGATTATAATCTCTTTATTACCGCCGTTATACGTCCTATTAATCCAATATTATGTTGCACATGTGTGAATTAAAAATGGTCGTTATGTATAAGGACTTTCGCTCTACTTAACTTATTATGAGGACATTACATCATATTGAGTCATTTAGTGTAGTAAAATTATTAAAATCAACTTGTAGGTTGTAGATAAAATACATAGTTTTTTTAAGGGAATTTGAGTTTTTAATATCGAAGAAAAGGAGATGCAATTACACTTACTCCCTCCGTCCCAGCTCAAACGCCCCGGGGTATTTTTGTAGTGGAATAAGAAGAATTGATATAGTAAGTTGAGTGGGGTAATATTAGGAAAAATGAGGAGAGAGAATGTAAGGATCAATGAAAATAAGAGAGATATGTGAGAGTCTGAGAGAGGATGTGATAATTTAATAAAAGTAGGAGAGAGAAATATGTCCCAAAATAGATGAGGTGTTTGAGTTGGGACGTCCCAAAATGGAATATGAGGCGTTTGAGCTGGGACGGAGGGAGTACACATTAAGATTATATTGAAAAAGACATGTATTTAATTAATTAACTAGAGTATTACACTCTATAGTTGTAGATGAATTTTTAAAGAGAGTACTAGTTGTCTAGTTATACTGAACAAGACTAAAAGTGCATATCGACAAAATAATTGAATAACTCATGGTGTTGGAACGAATAAAAATAAGAAATACTAGGATTAATTGTCAATTGTAAAGGCTAAAGGGGAGACGTGAGAATGTGAGATCATATCCACAATAACTCAATACGACAAGTCAACCGCTTAGCTGTTCCCAGCTCAATAATGTTCTTTCTCCTCTATTTTATACCCGCATTTCATCAATGCTCGATAGAGACCCCTTGCAGTTCTCTCGATATCTCTAGTTAAATTGGTTATACTATCTGTAAAATTTGTCAATAGTATAATCGACGTTCATTAATTAAAGAGAAATAAAACAATTTACATACGCTGAGCATATTTTTAAAACCAATTAGCGATAGAGTAATCCACTTTTGGTTATAAACAGCTCCTTCCGCTTTCTCATGATGTTATCATTTGGACTTTCAAAGTAAAAACGTTAACTTATGAGAAAAAAGGACGGAGTATTTCCAACTATTCTATCCCATCAATGTGGGATGTTCTATTATTCACGGCTACGTACTTCTAATATGCGAGAGTTAACCGGTGTCAAAATCAAAACGCTAAAGTTATCCATAAATTCGGAGGAATGTGTAATGAATGAATAAGGCCAAGCGCACGATTAGCTGCCTCTGCCTGTATGTTGTTACTTGTTACAATAAAAAGGACGGGAAATTCCAACAAAATGGATATTAGGAGAGAGACTGTCGGTCCCCTAACATTTAATAGAGAAGAGGATGCTGGACGAACAATTCAATGATAAACACCTTACTTCGACCTTTTACGTCACTTTCTTTGTGTATATCCACACTCACATCATATAATCTCCAACCACCATTTCCTTTGTTTATATGATTGAATGCAATGGCAGAGCTACACTCATTAATCCAATTTACTGGGAACCTTGAGACTAATGACTTGTTCATAGTGACATTGCCTAGATTATCTCCTTTCGTCGTAAAAGTGCATTATTTAGCAAGTTATTCAGTCTTCTTAGGACCACGGTTGTACGTGCCTGTGTCACGGGAAATTCTGTTGTGCCCATACGTCCCAAAACGACACAGATTCGTAAAGTTTATGAACTCTGAAGTTGTTAGTCTTGTTACCATTCTGTGAGAGAGACTTTTGTCAGAGTGACGCTAGCTTAGGTAGGGATCGACAGAGTCGTGGTCAGTTGATTGCCAAAAGATCCAGTTCCTGGGAATAACTTCGCTACTGTATAAGTGTATAGTTGCCAATAACACAGGACATAGAGGTTCATATTCTCAGTTAATCCAAAAATGAAGTCCGGCAATAACTCCAGGAACTTTTGTGCTATGGCCAACCAAAAACCAGTTTCCCCTGGATAATCCAAAGTAATTCATGCATAATTGCATACATCGACGAACCAAAGCACCGAACTCAGGTGTGGCTGCCTGAACAGGCGGCAAGATATGACTAAATCTTAGGATAGTGAGAGCATATATGCTGGTTTTGGCTGATGATGGATAGTGCACTACTGAAAATCTTTAAAAGAAAATCAACTATTAACTCCGACAAACCTTTAAAATTTCGTACATGAGACCAATTCCGAAGGCCTACCAAAAACAAGCCAACTTACACCCATTGCATCTTTGTAGTATCAGTACCTTTTAGACTCCAGACTCGAGATAAAACAATAACGACCCTTCGAACCCCAAGCAGAACCCGACTAACAATCATTAACAGACTAGTGAAAAGACCACAAAACCCACACCAGTCTTAAGAATAAAAATACTGACCAAAATAATTACTACCACACATTTGCGCACAAGAAGGCCGCTACAAGCCCTTCTATGTGTCGATATCCCGATGCATCAAGTGCCAGAAAACCACCAGAACTCAAAAAGTCTAGGCACTAGATTCCTCGCCCTTCTTCTCTTCAGCCTTCACATTGTCTTCCTTCTTGGTCTCCGTTCCAGTCTCTGATTCCTTAGCTGGAGCAGCCTTGCCCTTGTCACTGTCTTCCACATTCAACTTCTCAAGAGCTTCAGCAGCCTCAGATGCCTCTGCGCTCTCCTCTTGTGGTTTTTGTGATTCTGCAACCTCTTGGAACATCTCCATGAACTTCTTGCAGTCTGATAATGGACAAGAAAACTTGGTCAATATGTCTAACAGTAAAGCACTAAAGCATGATACTGCCAAACTAGCCAATATACACACAGATGCACAAATTGAACACCATGATGATCATGATTACAGTCAGTACCAGTGTTAAAGTTCAGTAAGTTGTCACACAAGGCGGAACAGATACCACAAACCAACAAACACAACACATAGAACCTACTGAACATGTCCTCACTGAAGATGCTCAGATACACACTTAAACAAGAAATCATGTCATCATCAACTCTAGAAAAATATGTCTATAACTAAAAATAAAAAGGTGACAAGTTTCCACTCAATAGTATCAATTAGATATCTGCTAGCCTGACCAGCGCGATATGGCTGCAGCATGGCACAATATCCAGGAAGTGCACAATCTGTGAAGAATGCTTGTTCCACAAATTGTAGAAACCAGAATTTCCTGCCTAAACGAAAACACACCAAGAGGGGCTGGTTCCTAAGGCATATTCTACTTCTTAGAAGTCACGAAACAAAATTTTCATTTGCAATGCATTATCTATCAGACATTCAATAATTTCATAGAGAATCCTGAGATGCTCTACTACTCCAGTCTCCAAAATTTGAACGTACCAAAAAAGAATTAGGTTAAGTAAAAAAGGGATACTAAAAAAAGAACACCATGGCCTTAGACCCAAGATGATAACATGCTACTTCCCAAAAATCAAGTACAAAGAGAACTTGATCCAACAACATCTGAGACGGAGAGATGTGTTCAATGGGTATTGAGAACAAGGCATGCTTGGGTTCAAACAAATGAGAACAAAGAATCGGTACCATTTCAGACCATTTCAGTGACTAGTTGACCATGTCTAGACCCCAAATCATATATGGTACATAACTTGGAGTGGAAGCAGGCAAGCAGCCAATAGGACTTGGTAAGATTCTAGACCATTTCAAAAACTAGTTGACCATTCAGTAACACTCCTGATAATAGCGACACCATGCTCAAGATGACAGCACTTGCCAAGCAACAAAACAATGTACGTCTTCTGTGCCATCAGGACAAGAAAGAATTCCTTGAGCAGAAAGCAAGACTACACTTTACTATCACCAAGGATAAATAAAAGCAACGTGTGTTATAACTCAGTAATTGACAACATACAAACAGAATTTGTAGCACAGTCCAATTGTCATTTCCTATCACCACCAATTTGATGAAACAGCGTTTAGGACTCTAAAGTTTGCAAGTGTCAAAGCCCTGTAAAGATACTGAAACCTGCATGATCTTTCAATTCCGAAAGGAAGACAAGCAGTGGCAGTCTTTAGTCTACTATCAGATTTTTTTTTCCTTTTTCAAAATAAGGTAGCATGCGGTTGTCATTTTACAAGACGCCTCCGATGGTTTTATGTCACAAGTACAAATACTCTAACCTATAGACGTTGGTGAGCAGAGCCTCTCAATTAGTAGAATAATGTTATCATATGAAATATGAAAAAACTTGGGGTGAACACTATACTTCAGAAAATGAAATAGAACTCAAGTAGAAGAGATGATGCTCACATTTAAGAAGACAAGCATACCATCAAAATTTGAGAGAAAAAAATATTCACAAGGCTTTAACCCCAAGATGAGAAAATGCTACTTCCCAAAGACAAGGATAGGCATGTAGCTTGTGGAATAATTACTTGGCATACCATAATCCAAATCTTCAAGTAATGCAATCACTAAACCATATTAATTATAGGAAACGGTTCTTCGACACTGTACAAACTTTGTTCCAGAGACCAAAAAACTTCAAAGCTCATTGTCTATCTTTAGTCGACTTCATTCATTAATGTACTGAGCATTATCAGCCTCAAAGAGAAAAAGATACAACAGTAGAAAAGAACACAATACAACGATCCAAACCCTTAGGGAGGATTTGTTTTGCAATATTAATTGAGACATATCACTAATAAACATATACTCCGTACTAGCTAAACTGCAATTGAAACCAAATTATCCTATCTGCCCAATAATATGGCTAGTTAGACAAGGTCCCCCCCCTCCCCAGAATAATGAATTGCCCGTGAGAATTCAAACAGAGCCAGCCAATGATGCCAAACATATTTCACACGCCACACGTTAGATCATAGATCTTCAGAGTAGCAAACACATGGAATCAGAATCAAGTCAAAAAAGTTTCAAAACAATCAGTGACAAGACTGGTATTTTTAGATCATACAGAAGCAAATAGCCTACAACAAGAGAAAAATATCTCCATTCCAAGGTGGAGAAACTAATCCTATAAATCAGCAATACTATTCGAAAATTGAAGCAAAAGAGCAGTGACAACAGCAACTAAAGCAAACGAATCTGGGATATCCTAATAGCATAAACTAACAACGCATACACAAATGATCAGATACTCACTCTCAATTGAAGCAAATCGGATGCAGAACATCTCATCCTTCAACTCGCCATCAGCATAGTCACT
>JBBYHQ010346686.1:0-12334 GCA_038382645.1 Spergularia azorica
CCACCCTGCCACAAAGCATATAGCCATAGACATAAGTGTCACCGGGGA
This sequence comes from Spergularia azorica, assembly GCA_038382645.1. Taxonomy (NCBI): domain Eukaryota; kingdom Viridiplantae; phylum Streptophyta; class Magnoliopsida; order Caryophyllales; family Caryophyllaceae; genus Spergularia; species Spergularia azorica. Next base: position 49 of record JBBYHQ010346686.1, read on the forward strand.
TTCAAAATGTAAGCACTTAGCAAACTGCAACAAGCCATACATAGTTCAGGAGAAAGAACATACTTTCTAGATAGGTACCTAACATAATTGAGTTGTGTGTTTATTTTTTATCTCTTCACTTCTCCAAAGTCTAAAGTTTTAAACAGTTTAATCATAAGCAGTATTTCTTCCAACCCGAAGCAATTTACAGAGAGAAAAAGGAGGGAGATAAACGAACAATAAACATTTTTTATTATTAAATATCAATTAACTTTAACAGAACAACTGAATGAAGCTACATAGTGAAGTAGCTGCTCAAAAATGACATTTAGTTTGAAGGGAGAGGAGGAAAACGCCTCAAGGTTAGATATCTCCCACGTCTAAAAGATTTTGAGCACATCACTGATATACATATCTTCAGACTGAAAAGCCTAATTGACAGAGAAACCTTTATATAAACTTCAACTTAGAATATTCATACCTGGATTTCCACTAGAACACTTTGAAACTTTCCTCCAACAGTAACTGATAACTGGAGCTTATCTGCTACATTTGCACCAGTAACATCATTCTTCACAGAGCCTGTTCCCATAAAAATAACACCAACAGTGATATTCAATAGTAGCCAATTACTAGGTGCCACATCTGATACATCAGAGTCAAAACCATCATCTTGAATGTGATCAAAATTTAGCAATCGACTATTGGCTATCAAGGGACGACCACTGAGCGATACCCTGCGATTTACATTAGATGCTAAACTATCAGCTCTACTAAGTGCGTCTGAATCGCCTAAGCTATCCAGCAACAGACTAAATGAACAGCTAGAAACGGAAGCTTCATACAAGCAATCGACAGAACCCAGAACTGGAATCTTAATTGCAGATTTATCTGCTTTTCCAGTTTGATTTTTGTATTTGTATAAAACAGCACGAAATCCACCAAAAGTAGCATCTACCTCCACCTTGTCTTCGCTAACAGAAATGTCTATGCATGTTCGCTGAACAGAAAGCCAAATTCCAGTGGACGGTTCTGCCAAGCCCAGCGTCCGGATATTATTATAGGCATCTAAAAGAAGAGAACTCTTTTCCGTCACATTCCTGGAGTTATAAACGCAAAGATCAAAAGGCACTAGTTCAATATTGGCGCTAATAGAGAAGAGACAACTTTCTGAGGTCAAAGTTTCCCCTTCACTTGTTGCAGTAAGTATGTCCTCGTTCAAAAATTCAGTCTGCAGGTTCTGATGGTCCAGAACTTGATCATTTTGAGCAGCGCTAAAAGCAGAGTGGCCAGAAACAGTTGCTGATACTACTGTGAACAGGCTTTCCAAAACCTGCCAGAAAATAAGACAAACAATCAAGATCCATATGCGAATATGCCGATAAAATTTAGACAAGAAGTTCCTTTTTCTTGATGGAATCTCAATTACACAGGAATGCAATAAACAATATATAGTCAAACCTGAAGCCAAAAAACAATGTGATTTAACCAGCAGTGATGACAAAGAGGGGCATACCTGTGAAATCACAGACATCTCATCCATATAAAACAAACCAGAGGCGCCAGACAGAACACCATGTAATGACAGTGAAGATGCAACAACTGATCTGCCAAATGAGTACAGGTAATCCCTGAAATATACAAGGTAAACCATCTCTGTAAGAGAAGAATGGGCACAAAAGGTTAACACAAAATAAAGGCCGGACACCACAGAAGGTGGTGGGAGGCAACCAAAGCTTGAACTTTCCTTTAGAACTTATGCAGGTTTAAACATAAAAGCAACAGCCCACCAAAACTAAGGTATAAGCACAATGACTGATGTCAAAGGTCTCCCCAAACTATGAACAAGTGATCTGAAGCATCGGAATAGTAAAAAAAACAATGGAAACAAAGAAAACCGACCTGATTGATGGAAACTTAGCGGTCACAGGCTTCAATAGCAAAACTTGCAAAGGATCATTTTCCACTACATTCTCCAAGTAGGCACTTAAACCTCCAAGTACTAAGTCACAGAAGTGTATAATCTGGCCCCTTGAAGCATATTCTACGTTGCCTAGTTCAAGAAGCCCATCAATCATGTTTTCCTGCAACTTGAAGAACTCTGATCCAAATTCATCTGAAAGTCTCTGGTGTTCCCCTGGGGCAATGCAAGGCATTGCAGTTGGCCGAACAGCAAAATAAGTGATGTAAACATCAATTATAAAATTGGCCTCATCTGAAACATGCACATCACCGGACTCTGCAGTGGGACCTGACAACACCTCACTTTTAAGAGATACCTGAGCACGAAGACCAGCAACAACAGCTCTCACCTCAACATGTTTGTCGGGAAGCACATTGAACAATTTGTTTTTCAATCCCTTGACAGTGGTAGCAGGGCCATTGATCTCCTTTACACTGATCCTTTGGACGTCCCTTGAAGTATGCAACGGACCCTTAAACTGGTTGAGAGCACATTGCACCTGATCCACAACTGTGGCAATTGATAGTACTGTTGAATGACCTAATGCAAAGTTCAGTTTTCCTACCATTAAACCGCACTTTGATAACCCAGGATCAGGGCTTTTAATGTCTTCATAAGACAAGTATGTGTGCATGCCAAAAATGGCCCATGGACTTCCATCATAGTGGTTCCTTCTTCCTTGAAATCTTGACCGCATCCGATTCCAAGCAAGCTCCATCTCTCCTGACAAACCTTTTAAGTTCGGAATGGCTCCACGTCCAATTTCACTTATTTCTGGATGGCAACTCATCAGAGCAGGTTCCCCCCAAGCAATTGCTTTTGATTCAGCTTGACTCTCCTCAGAGTTCATTATAAGATTGTGATTGCTTCTAGACCTAGATTCTTGCTTTGAGCCACGGGAAACAGTTGCTGATGTAACTTTCAGAAATCCGATAGAAGAAGATGTATACTGCTCACATATGCCCTCTTCATAAGTACAGAGTAATCCTTTAGCTAATAGAAAAAATGAAATCATATTGGTGTTAGAGGTCCTTCTCATTGAGTTTGTTTTTCTTGAAATAAGACTGCCATCATCGAGAGAAAAAATAGCCGATACCTTCCCCATACTCAGATGGAAGCAGTGCCTTGGATTAACAACAGTACAAGTCATCTTCGAACGATCAACAATGGATGGTCCCATGCGCAGAAGGAGAGAAGTCCTGAAATTTTCGAACATATTCAGAGTTGCCCACCATATAACAAACAGTGGTAAGAAGATCCTCCAGAAGCTATTAGATTCATTGTTCATAGGTGATAGACCATATTCTTCGGTAGAAGTTGCCTTCAAGGCCGCTCTATGACGGGCAACCAGCCTTGCACTAGCAACAGCTTCCACTGGCAGTTCAGCTTTTTCTTTTTGAGATATCGTCTGCCACTGCTGATCAGCTGCTCTAAACAGTCTCAGACCAGTTTGACATTTCATCCCGTGTTTGGGATATCTAACCAATTCCAGGAAAGCCTGATATTCTTTAACAAGGCGCAGCCAAAGTACTGCAGCAAGGACCATTTTGTACAGCAAAAATCTAGGGGGGAGGCAGACATTATCAATTTTGGACCTGGCTATTTCCCAAAGCAGTCTACCACTTCGAATAGATTTACGTTCTTTATTAAATAGGTAGCTAAATGCTAACACCATCTGAATTTGACCAGGGGAAAATGAAAAGTTCATTTCTGGAAGAGAGAGTACGAAGTTTACAAGATGTAGATCTTTCATTCCAATGCCAACGCATGGATTTACACATGAAAGGATACAACTACTATGACTTTTGTTCTCAGCTCCTATTTCTAGCTCACTCGCTTCAAGATTAAAAGAAGTCTCTCTGAATGGTATAAAAAGCAAACCAATAAGCCCACCAAATAAACACCCCATTTTCTCATGTTCAGATTCCGCACTAAGCTCCCTTGTATAGAATAGCCACGAAAACTTATCATCCAAAACAGGAATTTCCACACACACTCGTACATCATAAAAATGTAAGCAGCAATGTGCCAATATCAGATTTGTTATAGAGTCCTTAAGCCTGGTTTTCGAGGAAGCAGCAATCATCATGTTCTCTATACTCTCATGCAACGCGCTTCCCTGCAATATTCATAAATTACTTCGATTTCAACTCAATCAACCTATGCAACTAACATTCAAAGCTACCAAATCCCTTGATTGATCGCCATTTGATTTTTTAGCATTACTACGTCAAAAAACCGCAACTCCACTATCCTAATAACAGCAATTATATTATTATACACTAATTTTCGGCTTTCATACACAAGCAATTATAAACTAAATTGGATAGATTAAACATACATGAGGATCAATTTGTGCCAGAATCTTCCTCTTTCTCTTCTCTAAGTAATCATCAAGTGATTCATCGACTCGTTTCGACATCACTCCTTTCCTTCATCAACCAATTCAAATCCACAGCAACACACAAATTCAGCATTCACACTCAATCGTAACAATTAACAACACCAAAAACACTACAACTATTTCCCCTAAATTAATCAAATTAAATAAAACATTACAATTATAGAAATAAATTGGACAAGTAGAGAAGAACGCACTCAATATAAAGCGTGACATTGACGCCGCGAACGTCAACGGAGAAAGCAGGAGCAGACCAGTGAGCAATTCGGAAGACAACCTCATCAATCGTCACGCTTTTGAATAACAACCGCAATTCGTCGTCGCCGCCGTCAAGAAGGCGGTTGAGGACGGCGGCGTCGAGGCGGAGGTTCCGAGCGACGACGCGAGAATGTCGGAACCCTAATTTGACCTCCCAAACAGGTTCTTGTGCTAGCCATGGGCGTATTAGAGAAGCTAACTTTCTTTGAATAAAACCGTCGAATAACATTGTTTTTAATTAGTACAAGTTGAGTGCCAGTGTGAATATGATCATGTTTCCGCCATTGACGAAGAAGGTTGAAGGTTTGATGTAGGAAAAAGTAGCAGTTAAATCCCGGGAAATATTGGTCGAGGTACTAAGGATAAGGCGTGAATGCGTGATAGAGTGGTTTTGCTGGTCGGTAGGGAAGTAACTAAGAATCCGATTTAGTCCGGAATCGAGTTGAATCTCATATTGATTTTCTTACTGATTTCTACGATGGACAATTAGTTATACGGTACTTCGGAGGGGTATGAGATAATGGTCACGAAAAGATTAGGTAATTAGACCGATAACATATGTTTTTCATTTGTTTTACGGAGTACATAATTCGTGAAATAAAATAAGAGAAAGACAAAGACATGTGTGTGATATAGTGTGCCCCTTGCTAAGTTATGCACACTCCGTAAATGATAAAAGAAGTATTATATGTTGAGAAGTGAAGACATTATAAGTATGGAAAATATTCGTGTAAAAAAGTTGGCTAAATTCTAAAGTCTTTGAGGGAGATTATCAACATTGATTATAATGTAGTATGCCGAGATGAAGGTAGATATACGAACAAACACCATACATTCTTATTTTGGCGAGATAACAAAATCATCATGTGGTCTTTATCGTAAAATTTAAAATGAAAATATTCAACTCTAGTCAATATAAACATTGCGGATAAAGTTATATCAAAGTATGTAACGTATATCTCGATCAACTTCAAAATAAGAAGCTCAATGATATGTTAAATATACAAAACAATGTTCTACATTATGAAATTAACTCTCTGCCATATGAGACAAATTTTAGACATAATACTACTCACTAGTAGAAAAAATACTTTATACTAACATCATAATTAATGTATCACAAATTCAGAAGTATTATGAACCCTGTTATGAACCCAAGTATCGACTATTTAAACTTCTCACATGAATGGCAAATTATGTTCATTAACACTGTTTGTGACATTTTATTTTGTGCAACCTAAAAAAAGGGGGTCATGAAACAAAGGATAACTAACAGTAAACAAATAACGGGTGTTATATGAAGCTGTATGACACTCGTCCACACATTGTGGTTGTCCAACCTTTAATATTTTGAGGACGATAATTATTGTAAATTGCACCACAAAAAGATCCAAAAATCACGGTAGATGGTTACTCATCTTGCAATTTAGAAGCAGAATTTGAATTCTTATTACTCTTTTGCTTGCATTGGCACTCCTCCATTACATTTTTATCTTTCAAACAAAGCTTCCACTTTCCTCCTAATATTCAACATCCTATTGTATACTTACACGAAACCTTAAAATATAATTATTAAATTTGTCCACGACTTTTCTTATATCAAGTTTGCACCATTTTCATATTACTGAATATATCTGGGTAATCGATTTCAATGTTCAATACCAGTTAGGCATCAGGAAAAAGCCTGAAAATGTTAGCAAGCACGAGTAATTTCCAGCAACAAAAGTTGTTGTATAATGAAAACAACGGAGAGCGTTATCAACATGATCGTCGTCTTAGCAATGACTCAAGAAACTCGTCACCATCAGATAATGCAGGCCCGGTTTCACCATTTGCTAAATCCCCGTGGTCAGCCCATATGCTTCCACGGGCTCCTTCATTTGAAGAGACATCGTCAAATAGCTCGGCCCCCTATAATGGCCTCATGGGCTCACTAGTACGTGAAGAAGGGCACATATATTCTTTAGCAACGTCAGGGGATTTGTTGTATACAGGATCCGATAGCAAAAACATTAGAGTATGGAAAAATCAAAGGGAATACTCTGGTTTTAAATCTAATAGTGGCCTTGTTAAGTCGATTATAATATCTGGGGATAAAATATTTACAGGTCATCAAGATGGAAAAATTCGGGTATGGAAAATGTCAGGAAAAAACCCTACTATCCATAAAAGAATAGGGACGTTGCCGACTTTTAAGGCATTCTTAAAATCTTCTGTAAAGCCAAGTAACTATGTGGATATAGGAAGAAATCGTAACGCAATTTGGATACGTCATTTTGATGCCATCTCATCTCTGAGCTTAAGTGAGGATAACAATTATTTGTACTCAGCGTCTTGGGATAGAACAGTAAAGGTGTGGCGTGCGTCAAATTTTAAGTGCTTGGAGTCTATATCAGCCCATGATGATGCCGTTAATGCTGTTGTTGCTGGTTTTGATGGACTTGTTTTCACCGGATCAGCTGACGGTACAGTTAAGGTATGGCGTCGTGAGGTCCAAGGAAAAGGAACTAAACATTTCTTTTCACAATCTTTACTAAAGCAAGAATGTGCAGTGACAGCCTTGGCTGTAGACCCTACGGCGACAATGGTCTATTGTGGCTCTTCTGATGGACACGTGAACTTTTGGGATAGAGAAGAGTTCGGTTCCCCTGGTGGGCTCCTAAAGGGTCATAAGCTTGCAGTGTTATGTTTGGCTACTGCAGGGTGTTTGATATTTAGTGGTTCAGCGGATATGAGTATATGTGTGTGGAAAAGAATTACTAATACAAGTACAGGTTGTATCGATCATATTTGTTTGTCCGTCTTGACCGGGCATAATGGACCGGTTAAGTGCTTGGCAGTTGTCGGAGGTGGCGATTCATCCTCACTCGATGCAAAATGGATTCTGTATAGCGGGAGTCTGGACAAATCAATTAAATTATGGAGGATATCCGAGCAAGTTCCAGAAATGCTTGTCTCTTGTAGTAGGCGAAGTCCACGACATGAGGCGGAGTCATTCAACTTTCGATAACAAAAACAAATAAATGTAATTGTGTTGATCCTTCATTTTTGAAATCACTTTCCTTTAAATGGTTGTATATATTTTTGTTTAAAGAGTAAAATTAAATTAGATACACTCTACTTTTGAGATAGTAATTAATTGAAATTCCCAGTCTGCCCAAGAGACCATTTGCACATAAAAAAAAAAAACAATAGGTTGCACAATGTTGTCGTTTTAGGCAATACGTTTAATTTCAAGATCACAATATCAATTATTGATAATGTTCACAACCTACTAATTTATGCACATGTACAATTCACAAAAAAGACTCCACAATGGGATCATACTCGTAGTAGTTAAAGGATTAACGTCAACTTTATCCGACACGAATAAAACATCATCGGAGTAGTTAAATTGGATATGCATGATAGTTAGTTTCACATAAAAATCTATACCTCCGAGTTCTAGGTGTAGACTATTCACTCGAACGCACCATCACCAATACTTACCTCGACTTAAAACCACGTCATAAAACCATATACTAAGAACTACATTACAATCCAACACGAGTGAATGATCTAGTGTAGCTAATTGATGATAGCTTCAATTATTTGTCTTCCAAAACAGGGTTCCCACCCAATTGAATTAGACATAACTTTTTAAGATATGAAAATCCCAGATTGTGAGCAATGAACAATGCTGAATTTCAGCCTAATCTGTCGGCCGGAGTTATAAGATGATCCAAACCCAACAAACAAAACAAGAGACAACAGAAAAACAAAAATGTTGCACCACTTTCGATTCACATGCCCTGACACTCTCACACGTCATCATCTTCAACCTCACACAAAAATATCACAAATTTATTTTACCTCCAAAAACATTTTAAACAAAAAACAAAAAAAAGTGTACATAAAAAAAAAAAAAGATTCCTTGCTTTTTACAGTGAAGAAAAAAGTACCACACCACAGTAAAAATCTAAAAAAATTTAAAGGAAAAAAAAGATCATGTTTTTGAGGGGCACCATCTGATCCTAGTTTCCCTAAATATTCTCTCTTTTTTGCTGTCAAAAACTATAAACAAATTGCTGTCTTTTTCTGCCTTTTTTGGATTTCCCACATTTTTCCCAAGCACACATTTCCCCCACTCTACCACCAACTCCACGCTACAAAGCTTCTCTTTCACTCTTTCTCTCTCCTCTTCTTATCAGGTACCCTATTTTCTCCATTTTTGTGCAATTTTTTACTGCATTTTCTGTTAAAGTTTTAATCTTTTTATCCTTCTTGTACTTGTTGAGTGTGAAAGTTTGCATCTTTTTGGTGTTTTGTTGGTGGGTTTTGAGATTTTATTTGTGTTTTGATTTCAGGTGAAGTTGTGATTTTGTTAATTGTTGCCTAGCTTGTAGTAGAAGTTATTATATTGGGGTTTGTGTTTCTGGGTAGGTTTTATTTGAAGAATTATGATGTGGGTGTGGAACAAACAAACTAGGGTTAGTGAGTGTGTGTTAAATGTTGAGGTTATACTTTGAAATTTTAGGGTTTTTGGATTTGAGAATAATTGGTGAGATTGGGGGAAGTTAATTAGGCCTTGTTTTTCTGCTATGGAGGTGGAGGAGGTAAGTCTGGAGTATGGGTTTGCTATGGAGTATGATGGGCCACCTGTGGGGTATGATATACCGCAGGCGGTTCCGATTAATGTCGAGACGATACCGGTTGCTTCTGTTGTCACACAAATGCCCTTACCTGATAAGAGATCGGTGCCTGTTATCCAACCTGTTTTGGCTTCTAATGGTATGAACAATCAGTTTTCGAAAGAGATAGGCAAAGTAGGGTGTGATACAAATGTTTCTCCAACTTCGGTTATTGATTTCGAGAGGATTTCAAGTGGGTGTGAGAAAGAAGTGGAATCAGCCTCAGAAGCAACCCTTTCGCCTAGTTCAGTTGTTGTATTTGATGAAAGAGCTAAAAGTGGTAAGGAATGTGCAGTGGCCGACGATCTGTGCTGTTCAGGTACATTTGAGGATTTGACTGGCCGTTGTGAATCTGGGGATTGGTCAGGTTTGATAAATAGCTCGGCTGAGCTTGGTTCCTCTTCAATCAGCCATGAACATTCGCGTGATTTGGGGGGTAGGGACGGGAGTTTGTGCCCTTCAGAATATTGTGAAAGCTTCGACAAGTTGCGAGATCTGTCTGCAATTTCAGAGGCATCCGGGACTACTGGTCATTGTCAGGATAACCTTGAGGCTCATGATTTGAATCGTCCTGGATGGGGGTCGTCAAACTCAGTCTTGAGTGTTGATTATTTGTCTTCCTCAGTTTCTTCTTACAGGACCAGAGAGTGCAATAGCATGCCGCATGCTGATTTTAAGAAACAGGGTGTGACTTTTCGTGACTTCGATTCATTTGGCGAGTCCAGTGAGGAATTAACTTATGGCGAGGCTGGAAAACTCAGGCCAAAGAAGGAACCCCCTTCTAGACCTAAAAAGGGTGCTTGTTATTGTTGCCTGAAAGGAAACCGGTTCACAGAAAAGGAAGCATGCATTGTTTGCAATGCTAAATTCTGCAACAATTGTGTTTTAAGAGCTATGGGATCTATGCCAGAAGGGAGAAAATGTGTTACATGCATTGGCTATTCAATAGATGAGTCTAAGCGAGCTAATTTGGGTAAATGCTCCAGGATGCTCAAGAAGTTGCTAAATGATTTGGAGATTCGACAAATAATGAAGGCAGAGAAGCTGTGTGATATCAATCAGCTACCACCAGAGTACATATGTGTAAATGGAAAGCCTCTGTGTCATGAGGAGCTCCTGTCATTGCATTCTTGTTTGAACCCACCTAAGAACCTCAAACCAGGGAATTACTGGTATGACAAAGTGTCTGGTCTTTGGGGAAAGGTGATTTTTTTTTTCCCCTTTTCTTGTGTTTAGTTTGATTGTTCATGTTTCTTTAAACATTATTGCACTTAGCGGCAGCTAATCTGCTTTGTATCAACTCGCAGGAAGGAGACAAACCTTCTCAGATTATTAGTCCCCATCTAAATGTGGGTGATCCCATTAAACCTGATGCAAGCGATGGGAACACTCAAGTTTTTATAAATGGTCGAGAAATCACAAAACCTGAGCTGCGTATGTTGCAGGTTATATTTCAAACTCTGGTTTAATTAATGTCAAGATATTGTCACAACTCAGGCATTTTGGTAACCGGATTTTGTTGAATGTTCTAGTTGGCAGGGGTCCAGTGTGCTGGTAATCCTCACTTTTGGGTGAATGACGATGGTTCATATCAAGAAGAAGGACAAAAGAACACAAAAGGGTATATATGGGGCAAGGGCAAGGTATGTAATGTACACTACATTTTAGTGGCTTTTCTTCCCTTTCTGTAAAGAGCATTGGTTGTATACTTCTTCTGGACTCTTGCTAATATTTTTTTTCTCTGTAGGCGGGTATGAAACTGGTCTGTGCTCTCTTGTCATTGCCGGTGCCTTCAAAATCTAAAAATCCATGTACAGAAGAAGTGAATTATTTTGTTGAACGACCAATTCCTGACTACCTTGGTGAAAGAGCTGTCCAGAAGCTTCTTTTAGTTGGATATAATGGTGCAGGGACAAGTACATTGTTCAAGCAGGTATTTCGTCATCAATATTAGTTTCTATCTTTGCCGATACTTCCATATTTTAATCCTCAATGTACGTACTTAACCTGTCGTATACGTGGCTTGTATCTCCAGTTAACGTACATTACGTTGTATGCATGCATGCTTTTGAAACCCTAGGGTTGTAATCTCTCAGAATTAGGGTGCATATACGACAAATATTGTATATGATTAATCCGTGGATTATGTGGCTTTTAGTAGATTCTTTTTGGGAACAAGAGATCTTGTCTTGTAGCGGCAAAGTTCCGACTTTTAGATGCACACCAAGAAACTAAAGCGGAATGTATTTATTCTTGTTTAAACTTCCAAATGCATCTGGAACCATAACGTTCTTCTCTCTACCCTGGTGGATCTTGCTACCACAAACCTGAGTGCAGATTCGCGTTCTTAAGTATCACTTAAATTGATATCGTCATCATAATTCTAACCTGAGAACTGTGGACTCTACCGTATAATTGCTGTGGACTCTACAGTATAATTGCTAGTTCAGAAGCAGGACAGCTACTTGGAAAACAGATTACTTCTGCATTTGGCAACACATGTAGCTGCTGCGTTTTTAGTTGTTGCTTTGAATTTCAAAGAAAATGCCATATGAGTCCCTCTTATGAAGGTGTCTTCCTTGCTGGGCAAGAAATTCAATGAAACTTGGGAAAGACCAAGATCACATTCATGGTTTTTCTTTCTTTTGACTAGAATTGATAGCTCTTTCTCATTTGTCATTCTTTCATTTTTGTTATGCATCTCTTGTTGATGAGGTACTCTCGGCATGCATAATGTTAACTATGTAAGGATTTTAGTATATAATTACCAGAATGAAAAGCTTGGATCCCTGTTCATCTGCTGTTCCTCCATGCCCCCTGCCCCCCTGTCCCTAATAGTTTACTGAATTTGATTAGAAAGTTTATGTCTTGTTATTAATTGTCTCTTTGTTGTGATCTGTTCTAGGCCAGGATTCTTTACAAAGCTCCAGCCTTTTCAGAGGGTGAAAGAGAGACAATAAAGCTGATGATACAAGGAAATGTGTATGGATACCTGGGGGTACTCCTGGAGGGCCG
>JBBYHQ010346703.1:0-12330 GCA_038382645.1 Spergularia azorica
CCACTAAACGAAACATCCATTCCTTTGACAGCATAAGGAAGATCTATGAATTTGTCTCCCTTCTTAGCAAGCTGGTGGTGGACAGAAAGAGGAAGTAATAAGAGCTTTTTCGACACTCATTCTTCAAAAATGAAGGAAGCCAAACAATCAAGTTTAAGAAGAAAGTTCTATAGCGGATACTGCTTTTACTGTGAGGTTGTCAATCGAGAGTCTTGATGCAATACCAAACAACAAAATCGCAAATAGTGAAAGTACCATTTTTATGACGCTGAACACAGGATCAGAAGCATAACAACAAGTATCATCACTACTATTGACCTCATGTTAACCACCTAAGCTCATCTTAGTCATCTATATTAGCAGGGGGTGGAGGTGAACTATTATTCTTCCCAGATTAAAAGTTCAACAGATAACGAAAAATCCCAGACAACAGCAAAGGTGAACAAGAATAGATACTCACATAAAATATGGCCAAACAGTTAAACAAAGTAATCCCAAACTTCTAAGAAATCTCTCTTCCAAAAAAAATTCAGAACCTTAATCGTGAAAAATATCTCTCATTCATAATCTCCTTTCGTTGCTGAGCAAAGGAATCACAGAAGCTTAGAAGTAACTTAGTAGACTAACCATTTCAAATTGATGACAGCAAGTCAATCACAGAGCCAAACAGATCATTTACTTTTAATCACAAAGTGAATGGGAAAATGACTAAGCAAGAAATAAGCTGCTGACGAGATTGGCTAATTGTACCTGCTCAATATTATATCCAGGACTTGGATCATTGGACAACGTCAAAACACGAGCAAACCGATCCAAGCAATTGCCAACAGCAATGTCAATGGTCTCCCCAAATATCCGATACCGCCCTTCACTGTAGGCAATAACTTGTGTATTACCCCCACTGACATACAACACAACTGGATTCTCAGCCCCAGTAACAATCCTTCCCATCTCAATATGTGCAACACAGTGATTGACACCAACAATAGGCTTCTTCCACAGCTGCGCTAAAACCCTCACAACAATCGCAGACACTTGCAAGGGCCCACCCATGCCAGGCCCTTTGGTATAACAAAGACAGTCAATGTCAGCTGAGGTTATTCCAGCGGTCTGAAGGGCGGTTTTTACAAGCGGCAAAACGTGTTGCAGGTGATGTTGCGCAGTTTCTCGAGGAAGGAACCCATGTCCGGGTGGGGTAATGTAGGTGTGACGAGGGTTTGCTAAGATGGTTCCATCTAAGGTTACAACACCTACGCCAATTTTGTTGGCAGAACCTTCAAATCCAAGTGCAATCATTCTCTTCATCCTTTACTTGCCAGTTAAAATTCCTCAAACCTAAAAAGGCAGATCACCACAAACATGATGAAAATTCAAAAGTGAAATACTGAAATGTGATATTGATGGAATATTACTGTACGATCACTTTGAATTATATCATAGCCCTCATAGACCACTACAACAATCATATTACACCACAGCCTCAAAGCCTCCCACCTATGACAAGGTAATGTACTCAGCCTTACCCTAATTTGCTTTTCAATTTTTTGGAAGAGAGACTTACCCCTATATTAATAACAAATACAAGTTGAAGAAAATCACACTGAAAATGTATCGCCCACCTACTACTTCACATTTCACAATATGAGAACCTCAGGCAAATTATCGAGTCATTATGTATTTACTCTATCATATTCCAAATACTACAGAAAAACCGAGTGCTATATCAAACAACAATCATTGTAAGGTAGCTTAGTCTAATGATCTACAAACCTGCGGGTTATCAGTTAAAGACCCTGTCTTTTTCCTCAACTAGATTTCCAAAACTCCAAATATCAAAGCACTGAATCAAGTACGAAAAAGAGCTAGGTCTTGGAATATTATCAGCAAAAGGAACTCATACAGCGAAAAAGTTTAGCTTCGAAACATCATCTTGCAGAAGAGACAACCCAAACCTTTTGTATGTAAGATAAATCACAGCCCATCATCTCAAAATTCATCAAACAATTCACACCAAAATCATACATAGAGACATCAAACACATTACAAACGAACCCAATTGCGGAAAAGATCATTAATTGAGGTCATAAACAATGACGACTACAAAATTTCAGCAAATATAATGGCAGCCAAAACATACTTTACAAAACTCATTGAAACATTTAAACAAACACTTGGTGTGCACTCTCAATTCTAAGCCTCAACTTTACAAACACAAACTTTAACAGCAACAAATCAAACCCACCAAGTATTTGAGGAAGAGTATAATATACGCAATTAAAATCATACAAAGATTACGAATTTGCACCAAAACAACCATAAAAATCGGTAAAAATCACCAAAGACTACAAAATGGTTAAGAGGGTAAATTTAGAGGAACCCCATATTGTAGCAGGGAAAGTAAATGAATCATAAGGCAAGAACAGTAATTTTTCAGGTGTGAGAGAACAGTGGACTCACTGGTACGGCGCTTTTTTGAAAAGAGGCAGTTTAGAGAAAGAAGAGTTTCCGACAAGTTTGGGAGCGGAGTATTATTCAGGAATCGGACGGGGTGAACTCGGGTGATAGTAAGCTGAGCTAGTTCGAGAGTAACTCGAAATCGACTCGGTTAAAACACTCAACTAAACTCGGGTCGGGGTTCTTAATAAAGCGAAGGTGGTCAAAACGCAAGTGAGACTTATGTGCATCGGCGCATCGTTATGAAAAGTCTTGCATATTTATTTGACTTGATCATAAAACTACGAACATGATTAGGCGCGTGTCAATAGGCCAACCGAAATCCTCGATACCGAACCAATAGTTTACCTCATTAATTCGGGCTAACCTTAAGCCGCCTTAAACAAAGTCTGTAAAACCTCCAAAACCACCCCAAACACGGCACACACCCTTCCCTCGCAGGGTCACTCACACACCACACCTCCGTCGTATTTTCATGTCTTCTTCTTCACGCTTCCAAATCTCTCCCTTCACTTGATCTCCCATTCTCTCCCCTACCACCCCCCTCACAATTCACTAAATCCCCCTTTTTTCAATTCCCCTTTTTTCCAAATCTTCCCGCCCTAGTTTTTTTCTTCAATCAACCCAAATACCCAGTTGTAATTTTCGAATTCCAAGCATAAAATTGCCCAAAGTTTCAATCTTTATTATTTTGGGAGCTTAATTTGTGGAGCAATGGGGAGTGAAGCCAGTTTAAAATCATGGGTTTCTGATAAATTGATGACTTTACTTGGATATTCTCAACCCACTGTTGTTCAATATATCATTGGTTTATGTATGTTCACTGCAATTCCCAATTTTATTGATTTAATTTGTAATTTTTGATGTTTTTTTTGTGGGATATAATCATATAAAGATGGGTTTTTTGTGATTTGTTTTGTTTTTGTTTTTTCAGCAAAGAAAGCATCTTCACCTGCTGAGGTGGTGGGGGAGCTGGTGAATTTGGGGTTGCCGTCGTCTGGCGAAACACGGGCGTTTGCCGAGGAGGTGTTTGGCCGGGTTCCTCGAAAGAATGCCGGAGTCAATGTGAGTTTCTTATGTTCTTTTGTTTTGGTGGAGTTGCGTGTGATTTGTAGTTGATGATATGCAAATTGAAATAATGCATTGAACTGTTTACGCTCCTATATACGATTACGAGTAGATGGAATGTTTAGATAGAAGGGATTAAAGGAAGTAGCATTGCTGTTAGAATAGGAATGTGGTTGCTTACATTCGATCCCAAACCTGTTGTTCGGGTGGGAGCATTTTTAGAGGCAATGGCGACATTGGGAATAATGGAATGGTTGGTGGGGGAGATGGTTGTTTGTTGTATGAGTATCGATGAAGGAATTGTGTACTGGGCGGGAGCCTTTTTAGAGGGAATAATTGAATGGTTGATGGAGAGATGGTTGTTTGGGTATCGATGAAGAAATTGTCTACAGTACCAAAATCTCCTTAAGAAAGCGAATGTAGGATCGTGAATGTGAGCTTCTCGGTTCTTGTTTGCATCTGTATGCTCATTCCTCATTTCTTTTAATTCTCTGGCCCACTCGCGCATTCCTCTACCTGACTACCCTCATTAGCTCCTTAGTTTTCCTAGTGTTGAATTTATAATCAAGAATTGATTTGGGGAAACTAGGGTACGTCATTTGGGGGAAACTCACGTGAAGCATATTGTAATTTTCTGATATATAGCTGTAGTTTTCTCCCTTGGATTTTATTTGGATACGGTGGATATTTTGCCTCCAATTTGACGAAAAAAACAGATTTTGCAAGGTTTTTACTTTTCGTTGAAATTTGTGCTTCATTTGATTCCGTGATGTAGTATGCTGATTTCGGTTGTTCAAATCATGAAATTTTCTCTTCTCCATTATTATCAGCAATATCAGAAACAAGAACGGGAGGCAGCTATGTTGGCAAGTAAGCAGAGAACGTACCAGCTTTTAGACGCAGATGATGAAGATGATGGCATGCCGGTTGAAGAGAGCAAACCCTCAGTTGAAAAGGCAGTTACTTACAAAAAGCGGTTCAGGAGGAAGAGCGACAATCAAGATGAGGATGAAGATGATGAGGCATAGTGTTCACTCTTTTACTGATTTATTCAGTTTTCTTTGTAATGGTAAGCTGCTAGATGATTGTTACATGTAGTGACATGTGACCTTGGTGTTGACTTTACACCACACTGCAGGTGGTTCCTAGTAGAATAGAAGAAGATAGACGGGTCAAGAGGAAAATTTCGGGTTCCGATGGTAGTGATGATGATTCCGAGGTAATATGAGTGATTTTCATCATAGTCATACTCTCTGATTTTCTGTAATCTGAACTATTTTCTTCCCCACTCATATAGTCATATGTTCCATCATCACACCATTTTATGATATTTGGCCAGATTGTTATGTCCTTTGTTTCAGTTTGAGCAGTTTCCTCTGAAGTGTTGTGAAAACAAGCAGTTGTCCTTGTCGATTCTGTATCCATTATTATCACTACTTCATTTTTATAATCACAAGCAGTTCTCGAGTTTTTTTTTCTTTTCTTTGATGAACCTTTTTGGATAGGCAATAGTAGAGGCAATGAAGTGGAATGGAAGGAGAGAGAGAGAGAGAGAGAGAAAGGGGAGGGAATGGAGGAGATTGCGGTGCACTTTTCTTCAAAATCTTTGCAACCTTGGAAGGGTTCTGGTTCTTTAAGAGGAAAAGAAAGTAGGGTCCTCCTTTCCTTTTCCCTTCCCGCAACTTTGTATCCAAAAAAAAAGGACGATGGTTCCCTCCCTTCCTTTTGTTTCAAATGACCAAATCCCCCTAAGGCCCCGACTTGCACACTGTCAGTTGTCTCTCAAGTTATTGTTGCTAAATTGTTTATAAGTCTAGTCTACATATAATTATTGAAAACCACCTAATAAAATTTCATGAACCGCCTAGTTTTCTTTTAATAATGATCAACATTAATTTGGGAGGATGGAGGGTGGTTGGGGGAGGGGGAGGAACTTAAGTTAGTTTTAGATAGGGAAAATGAGCTAATTAGTGAAAAGGAGGAATCACCCTATTAATATTGAACTCATTTACCCTTCTCAAAATTGATAAACTTTCAGAGTAAACAGTGTTGGAAGTGTGTCCAATATGACAAACTCTTTATTTATTAGGAGGTTGTTCACAATTGTTATTTATTAGGTCTTTCTTAATTGTAACAGGACAGAAATGTTAATGAAGTTTAACAATTTTTGGAACTTTGCTGAAGTTCAGCAAAAATAAGTATTCTTTTACGTGCTGTTGTTGTCTGGACAGATGAGCAATGTTTTGGGAAATTTGAATGGAATCGCCGAAGTGTTGAGATAGTGTGGATATATTTCTCATCTTTGGTTAATATTTTAACCTCAGTGGATATTACTGTCTCGAAATCAAATGAGAACTGGTGTCCAATATATTCCTGCTTTGTACTGAAAGAAAAAAACAGACTACCTGATGGATTGACACTTCCGACCCCATTCCTTCCTCTCTATAGTAAACAGTAATGAGGAAACAATAGAATGACCGATGGTATATTCTTAATTGTCTTTTATAAATTAATTGCTGCAATAATAATGAAAGTTTGTCAATTGTTGGTTTGGTTGGATAAGAGGTTATATACTTGTTAAATATGTGTGGCCGTTTAGCTGTGGTAGCTCTTCTATTAGCAGAATGATAACCTTTGAAGAATATTAAGTGACTTGTTATGCTAGAAAGTTATGCGGTATGAGTTCAACTTGCTTCTAATAATTTATTTGTATATGCATGATATAGTATGTATGCACAAGTGTTTCTAAGATGCTTATTACCGAGTGAATTCTTGTGGCTGCCAACTTAGTTGGCTTAATGGTTTGATTTTGTAGTCAGATGAAGAGGAAAGATTACGTGACCAAAGAGAGAAAGAAGAATTAGAGAGACATATGAAAGAAAAGGATGCTGCTCGAACGAAGAAGGTAACAAGCAATACATCATAGCAGTTATTTTGTTTTTGGTCATTTATCTGTTTTTTTTCATGCATCTTTGTTCATTTGACGCAAGATTTATTTATTGTACTTGTACTGTTGCCTATGAATTGATGAACTACTGACCTTTCTAATGCCATTAAATTTGTATTTAAACTTGTATGCGCTATTAATTTGCTGATGTCAGAAGCAGATCTCTTATGCTGAAGAACACATATTAGCTCCAGTGTCTTACTATATGTTCTTTCCTGAAAAAGATGTCATGGGGCCTACTTCTTTTTCTTTGGTAGCATGCAATATAATGGAGGTCCTTGTTCTTTTGTAACAAAGTTACTTGAAACGATAGGCTATTTGGGGTGTTTAGCCACATTCTGTCTGCACGCTGAAGGCTCTTAAATCAATATGCTAGCAATTTCGTTTTGATGCCAATTAACACTTATCTGTCAGTGCTGTGATGTCCTTGCATATTATGTGATCTACTGGATTTTGTCTGGTATTGTGCTTTTCAGTTCTTGTGCTTGGATAATAGATATGTTAACATCAATGGTTTAATTTGCAGCTGACGGAGCCGAAATTGTCAAAGAAGGAGAAAGGTTTGTTATAAATTTGCATTCTGTTTGGGAAACATAGAAGAACATCTTATATCATGGTCTGAGGTTGTGTAATATCTTACTGCAGATGATTTAATTCGAAGATCTAATGCTCAGGAGAAAGAGGATACCAGTGGTCTTAGGTTTGTTTCTAGCCTTAGCTTGGAAACGTTTACTAGTGATGTATTTGATAGTATATAAGTGATTCGTATATGTGATTTAGGCATTGAAATGATCTTGTACATTATGGCTAGATAACTCTCATCCTCAATGTGGCAAGCGAGATATTAATCATTGTATCATTACCCCCCTTCTATGCTTTTACCCAACCTGTAAACTTAACACAAAGGAAGTCCGCCAAAGATCCATTCTAAGAAGTGTCAGTTACTTGCTTTAGCCCTCTGAAAGCTTCCCAGATTATACTTTGGGGGGTTCCTTCGATAGGTTTCCATTGCTTTCTTCAAATTGTTAGTTTATTTTTTTTATTATCTTTTTTATAAATGTGAATCTTTTGTCTAAGTGTAAATCTTTTATTTACATGTGATCAAATTATCCTAGTTACCCCATCCCATTTTGTTTCTCTCTCCTTCCTCTCCTCACCCCCGCCATCGCCCTACCTCTTGCAGTCCCTTTCGTCGTCTCTTACATGTTATTCTCAAAAAGCTTTGAAATACCAGTATTTATTCTCAAACAGTAAGTTTTTATTTTTTAATCATTATGCTTCTTTTGTTTATCTGCTGCAGGAAATATTCAAGACAAGAATACTTGAAGAAAAGGGAGGATAAGAAACTGGAGGAACTCAGGTATGGATGCAAGTGGGAAGACTTGCTTTATTCTGTTTCTTTGTTTTGCTTTGTATGTAAGATGGTACTGGTTTTATACTCCATGAACCTTCCATCTGATATCTGGTTAATCTTGTGCAGAGATGAAGTATTGGATGAGGGGTTTCTGTTTGAAGGCGTAAAGCTGACAGAAGCAGAACGTCGTGAACATAGGTGAGACTCTACACACGCCTATGTTCCTATGTAACTTATTGAGTATCTTGTTTGGCTATTAAAACTTTTCTTTATATTTCAACTTGCTCTAAATATTCTCTATGATAGCTGCTTTAGTCACTTTGTTATTTATGAATCTTTGATCGTAATTCTCTGTTGTATTTGTTGCTCTCTGGGTTTCTATTTTCAAAGAGTATGCACAGTATAGGTAATTTGTTTCTACTCTCTGAGCTTAAGTTCTTTGGGCACTTTAATCTAGATATTGCCATTAGTAATACATGTTTACCTTAATGTTTCTGAAGATTTTGTATGTGCTGATTTCGCTGATGATTTGGATATGAAAGAAAGAATTTGGTTGAAGACGTTTAGAGTGAAATTGTAGGCATCTCTATCTGCTGGAGTCATAAATTGTTTTTGAATATTGTTGTTCAGTTGTTGATTATTTCTGATTTGCTGAAGTCTCTCTTGTTGCTTGGTCAAGGGCTCATGGCTTTAATTTATCTAGAACTTCGGTACGAGTATTCACATCTGTTGTGATCACAGGTACAAGAAAGAAATTTTGGACCTTGTTAGCAAACGGCGGGCAGAAGATGCCAGTGAGATTACTGAGGTGATCTACTACTATGGTCCTGTTCTTTGAACTTTGATTTGTTTCCTTTCTGCTGTGTTTTCTAAGTTGGAAGGGGAGGGCGAAAATAGTACCAATTTGTATTTTTTTTTTGTGGTGAATGATGGCACGTGTGAGAGGAGAGGGGAAGTATATATTTTTTTTTGTGTTATGCACTTTCTTAGTTGCTGCGTTATTGTGACTGTAGGACTTGAATATCTGAGGAATCCATTGGATGTCATGGTTTGTTGTGTCTAATTTTTCTAATCGGTTTGGCGCTTCTGGACTATATAATGATCATAGAGACAGGAAGGAGTTTTGATATGAAGTTTAGTATTCTTTGGTGTGACTGGTTTTTATGTAAAATAGATGACTAAATTTTCAAACATGTTGACAAAGAGAATTTTGTATCCTATCTAAGACGTGTTTATTGATTCTCCGCATACTTCTGTAATTATATGATGTACATGTATTTATATAGTTTCTTTTATGATTCTTGAAATGCAGTACAAGATGCCTGATGCTTATGATGATCAAGGCCACGTGAACCAAGAGAAAAGATTTGCTGTGGCGATGCAGCGTTACAGGTGCGCCATTTCAACACGCCATCTCTTGGTGACATTGCAGTTCTAGCTGACAAGTTCACGAAATTATGGTTGAATCTTAAGGGTATACCTTTATCCTTACTCCTCACCATCTCAGTGCAATTGATGTCTTTCTTTTCTGCTTTTTATAGGGATGGTGGTGAATCTGGGGGTAAGATGAATCCATTTGCTGAACAAGAGGCATGGGAGGAACACCAGATAGGTACGATGACACGTTTCTAAGAATTTGATGGTATACCTTGTATGTGGGGATAATACCATAATATTATAATTTAGAAATTGGATCTGGTAAATTGAGCTGTGTTGTGATAATTAACTTTGTTCTTGCATGAAACATTGTATGTGGTACATCTGTAGATCTAGGAATATTTCATGTGGCTTCGTGACAGCAATATGCTCAAGTGATAGGATGAGGACATAGTATGTGAAACAGAGAAGTAATTGTGACTTGTGAGTATCATTTTAGTTATTGTGCGAGGAGAGTTATTGTCTTAAGTGACAAAAGTATCTGATACGATATGGACCATCTTTATACCCCAACTGACTTGTGAAATATAAGCCAACCTGATTTTCACCCAACTTGGACTTCAAGCATAACTGAGTGTTTGTCTTCCGGCATTGAGGATAAGTCAGTTGGGGTAAAAATCAGGTTGGCTTATCTGAGTCCAAGTTGGACCTATCCAACGCGGGATAAGTCTCCGATCCTTGTGAGTGGGATAAGATCCTCAATGCCTGAAGATCCTCAACCTGCTTTTTACCGAACTTGTGAATTATAAGCCAACCTGACGTGATATGACTTGAAGCATATCTGAGTGTGGGCTGATCCAAAATTCTCAAAACCAGAAGGTTGAGATGTTACCGATGTGCGTGTCTATGACTTTTTATCTTCCCGTCGTTGGCGGAAAACTCAATAGCAGCATCACTAATTCACTAGGGTGTTTTTATTTCTAGTTTTAGGATTATTTGCCTTTTGAGTGATTGAATTCGGTTTCTCTCCAGTGTTTATGCTTTGTCCTTTCTGTCTCTCTCATTGAAACTTCTATTGCAGGAAAAGCGACTCTTAAATTTGGTTCTAAAAACAAAAAACAGAGTGCAGATGACTACGAGTAAGACTTGCTGTTCCTTCAATTGTTTTGGCCTTATTGCTCTTATATATGTGTTTGACTTACTATGTATCTGTTGGAATTGTCTTTGCAGTTATGTCTTTGAAGATCAGATTGATTTTGTGAAGCAATCTGTGTTGGGTGGTGACAACGTATGTTATGGGAGACTTCCTAAGTTAATACTTATTAGGCAATCATGTTCATTTAGGGCTTCTGCTTTATAAAACTTTGCTGACACAATCCCTTTGCAGTTTGAGGATGTGATGTCAAGTGAGTCACTGCAGCAATCTCAAGCAAAGACTGCTATGGAGAAGCTTCAGGTTTGTCTTCTCTTCTTGTGTTTCTGTTAATATTTGTAGTTGAAGAAAATTCACGGCATTAACAAGCTGCTTTCTTGATTTAAATTTTAGTTATCTTATGTTTGCCTGTCCTAGGAACATGTACCATAATTTGATCCTGCTACCCTGTCCATGAATTAGTCAGATTAAATATCTGTGTTTACATATCAATCTGTAACAAATTCGTTGATTGTTAGTTGTCTCTTCCCCTTTGCTCAGGAGGTCAGAAAAACACTGCCAATCTATGCTTATCGGGATGACTTGCTGAAAGCTGTCCGAGAACATCAGGTGCTTCTGGTTATGGTGCTGTTGAACCGTTGTGGCTATTTTAATGATGGTATTGTGTCTTAAATGTTTTGTTTATATTTCATCGCAGATCCTTATTATCGTTGGGGAGACTGGATCTGGGAAAACCACTCAGATACCGCAGTACCTTCATGAAGATGGATATACTAAACTTGGAAAAGTATGGTTGTTTTGTACTCAAATTATGTTCTTTAGATCTGCCCTATCTCTTATGAATTAAATTCACCTGTACACTTTGCTCGTGAGTTATGCCATCTCTTCCCTGGGCCATGGGATTGTCACAAAATGTACAAGGAATTACAAAAGTTCCCTATTGATATGAAATTTAGTCTTCTTTGAGTTATTGTGGCTTTATTCATCTTAGCAACTTTGTTAGCTGCGGCATGATTCATTTGAACATCTATGATGCAGATTGGTTGTACTCAACCTCGGAGAGTAGCTGCAATGAGTGTTTCCGCTCGTGTGTCGGAAGAAATGGGTGTCAAGCTGGGGCATGAGGTAAGCTTGTTTATATGTTGTTGGACTTGATAATGCTACCTGATAATATGGGTCTTAAGCTGCTCTTACCGTAGTTGAGTTTACTATAGACTTGTGAATCATGCATTTCTAGCTTGAATGAATTGAGATCATACTGTTCATGGTTTAGTTGTCTTTGGTTTGAAATCTTGTCGATGTTTTCTGTAATATAGTTTTTGTTACATGAGTGACTGCTGAGGATAATATGACTCGTTTTAGAAGAATACCAAGCAGTACAAAACCAATTGTAATGTCGAAATTTGTTGTTGGACTATTATGGGCTTTAGCTATTTGTAGCTTGGTGGCTAATCATCAGGAGCTTAGCTTAATGCTAGGAGATAGTTACAATACCATCCCTGGCAGAAATTTGATAGGAATATATGACCCATGATATATTGGTTTCAGGTTGGGTATTCAATTCGATTTGAAGATTGCACATCTGATAAGACAATTCTTAAGTATATGACTGATGGTATGCTTCTGCGTGAATTTCTTGGCGAGCCAGACCTTGCTAGCTACAGGTAACTCACCCTTGCCAATGAAATTCATCATTACTGTGAATAGGTCCTCAAACATTCTTCTGATACATCAAATTTTTCAGTGTTATTATGGTTGATGAAGCCCATGAGAGGACCCTCTCAACGGACATATTATTCGGTTTGGTGAAGGTATGTGCAGTCTCTTCAAAATCTTATCAGTTTGAGAATGTGGCTGAACGCTGGGTTGGTTTGTATGCGGAAATCCCCATCCTTGCACTTCTGTGCCTTGATATTAACTTTAGTGCTTCCATGTGATAGGACGTTGCTCGTTTTCGGCCAGACTTGAAGTTACTTA
>JBBYHQ010346711.1:0-11567 GCA_038382645.1 Spergularia azorica
AAGTGTGGTCCCTACTCCTCCATTGTGAGAAGGACCACCATGCTCCTTGTGCTCCCGGGAGCATGGTATAAGCATTGGGCTTTACCTTCACAAATTATCTCATTATACATTTACACTCCTACAATCAAACCAATAAGTCATCCAACACTTACAACTTTACAAGCCCCAAAATGTCACAAATGCCAAACTCATGGAAACTTATATGGAACCACACAGTGGTTACCAATTCGATACCGAAACTCGCCTTCACATCAACTTCCAATCCCTAAACTTTACATGAATTCGACAAAAACATCTTCTAACAAGAGCCAATATTGTTAGTGCCTTGATCATCTCCAATTCTCCAACACTTTTTTATACACTAATATACATGTCAGCAACTACTAAGCATGATCATCCTCTAAGAAAAAAATGGTCGTGGTGCAGGCTTACGACTTGCCAGGCACAAACAAACGTGGATCACTTCATTCAGGGAGTGGCGATATCATTACCCAAAAAAATGCACAAACAGTGTTTAAACTAATGGCAAAACAGTAAATAAACGGGTAATGATTGTCAAAGTAAATTTCAAATTCCCTATGACGAGAGAAACAACTGGGAGTAGCATTGGAAACTGTGTGATTGTGAGGTTGTAATAAAAAAATCGCGAGTGTAAAAATCACTACCCAATATACAAAGTTCGATTCCCCTCCCTAATATCGATTGCACTAACATTTGCGCCTCATATTATACAAGAATAAACAAATACGTATCCTACTACTTTACGTCTATAACCCCAGCAAACCGATTAAGCAAATAAAAGAAAGAAGCGTGAGACTTACGGGATTATGGGCATGCTGAAGAAGGTACGGACTATGCTCAGAAGCCAAACGATTAGTATGAGTTTTAGAGGGAACAGAACTGCTCGAAGAATGATCAGCCATTGATAAAACCTTATTTGATGAAATGGGTCGTGATAAAATTACGCTGGAGGGTAGAGAAGATGGGGAAGATTGAGGGAAACGCAAGGGTAGCTGTGTTATGGGGAAGGGTAGTTTGGGAAGATGGGTGTGATGGGAGTGTTGATAGGAGAAAAAGCGGTGGAAAGAGGAAGAGAGTCGCCTGTTCATAGAGATGGAGAGAAAAGGAGATGAAGATGAAGATGTGAAGATGGCCATGTGGAAAACTCAGGAGTTTTGGAGAAGAGAAGAGTCAGCCATTGTTTAGTTGTTCGACAAGTGGAACTGTCTTTGGTTCGACTTGTGGACTCTCCAAATATCCTCTCGAAACTTCAACGTTTTAACTAG
The DNA here is from genome assembly GCA_038382645.1 of Spergularia azorica. Lineage (NCBI taxonomy): Eukaryota > Viridiplantae > Streptophyta > Magnoliopsida > Caryophyllales > Caryophyllaceae > Spergularia > Spergularia azorica. Next base: position 1,287 of record JBBYHQ010346711.1, read on the forward strand.
TTTTATATCTCGTGAAATATAACCGTCGTTAAAAATTCGATTTTTCATGGCTTTAATATAGGGATATTTTCCACGGTATTCCTGAGATTTCCGTCATTTTCAGTGGTACTCCAGTGGCTTTTATAATGTTCACAATACTGCCAAGTAGATTTGCATTTTGCAAAAAAATTGTAACGGCCGAATAACATCGTTGGGTTCTTTTGCTGTTGACTTGTACTGCTCATTAGACTTGTTAACACCATAATACCGTCGTCGAAAACCACCACCTGGACGACGATAGACCGACGAGCCCAATCAACCTGTCACTTTCAGCCGCCATCCACGACCCCTTCTTTCACCTTTCGAATACTCCCTCTTTCCACCCTTTGCCCTATTGCTTCGTCGTTCATACCCATGGAAGCCACTCTCCCTCCCCTCGACAACCCCTATTACATCTTGAATGTCGTCGCCCCTCACCGTCATTTCAAAAAGTGAGAGCAAAAGAAGGAAAATGAGGGATAAGGGGCTTCGCAGGCCAACGCTCTGTAATACCCCAGATTTCAGAGGAGTCTTTTAAGAGATTAAGAGCTCATATGAATGCTTAAAAAGGATTGATAGTGCTACTCATACCAACAAAGTCGACTTTCCTTTTAGGAATCTCATGTGATAAGAACTCCACAGTTAAGTGTGCTTGACTGAGAGCAATTTCAGGATGGGTGACCTCCTGGAAAGTTTCCCAGGGTGCACATGAGTGAGGTCAAAATGTGCCGAAAGGACCCGTGTTGGTCTGTGAGCTCAGCCCACAGCCTGGCAAGCTGCCATAGGTGACTACTCTCGGCTCAGACGATGAGCCGGGGTGTTACAAATAGTATCAGAGCAACCATGCGACCGCGTGTTGATCCTGGGGTCAGGAGAGCCCAGGTCAGCAGCCTAGCGGGGGAAAGATCTTGGAGTTTGACTATGGTTGGCTGTCAGACGCAACGAGGACGTTGTTTAATTAAGAGGGGTGAGTGTAATACCCCAGATTTCAGAGGAGTCTCTTAAGAGATTAAGAGCTCATATGAATGCTTAAAAAGTTTTGATAGTGCTACTCATACCAACAAAGTCGACTTTCCTTTTAGGAACCCCATGTGATAAGAACTCCACAGTTAAGCGTGCTTGATTGAGAACAATTTCAGGATGGGTGACCTCCTGGGAAGTTTCCCAGGGTGCGCATGAGTGAGGTCAAAATGCGCCGAAAGGACCCGTGTTGGTCTGTGTGCTCAGCCCACAGCCTGGCAAACTGTCATAGGTGACTACTCTCAGCTCAGATGATGAGCCGGGGTGTTAAACGCTCGGTGCCTGTGGGTGGGTTTAGGATGGCTTGGGTCGTGGTATGTTAAAATAAGCCCCATCTGTGAGTGTCCCACATTGGAAAAAGATGAGAGAGTTGACATGTATATAAATCAAGGAGTTACTCCTCCTATTGCCAATTGGTTATAGGATGGAACCTCCTAGAGTTTATGAAGCGGACTCTCTCTCCTTCGTACGGGTGTGGCTCAGGCCCTATCGTGATTTAACATGGTTTCAGAACTCATGGTTGAAAACCTGAGACTGAAGAATAAACAAATTGGGCCCATTGCAGATGGACCAATTTTACGCAACCGAAGAGAGTTAGGAGAGTTACGGTTTGCGATGCTACCGAAAAGTGCTAGAAAAAGCCTCGATGAGCCAGTGAAGGTCAAGTCTGCGCAGATGGGCAAGATATGTAGAAACCAAAGAGAGCTAGAAGAGCTCCGTGTTAGCCCCTAAGCCCAGTCTGCTAGTAAAAAAGAGGAACTCACACGTGAGGGAGAGTGTTAAAATAAGCTCCACCTGTGAGTGTCCCATATTGGAAAAAGAGGAGAGAGTTGACATGTATATAAACCAAGGAGTTACTCCTCCTATTGACAAATGATTTTAGGATGGAACCTACTTGAATTTATGAAGCGAACCCTCTCTCCTCTGTACGAGTGTGGCCCGGGCCTGATTGTGATTTAACATGGTACGATAAAGCATGGGTGGAGGCTTGGGTGGCGGCTCGGGTGATGAGAGAGAGAATGAGTTGGGAGTTTAAGGTAACCCTCCAAAACTTAAAACTAAGTAAATAAGTAAAATATTGAAGTTATATATAAAATATTTTAAAACAATCTTAGATTTATTATCTCCAACACCCTTTTTTTTTTTTTGAGGTCATCTCCAACACCCTTATACAACAATAATTAAGAGCGTTACCGGTACACCTATCTATGTGATAGGTGGTAAGGCTATTCAGACAAACCCAAACCAAACCTTATAATAATCTATTCCCACTAGGTAGACTACTATGAAATTTTGAGTAAGTAAACATCAAAAATAAAACCAACATTTTTCAAATGGTAAATTAAAAGAAAACTGATTAAAACGACATACGCGGTCTTACATTTGAAATTCTCAATTATCCAAATAACTCTGCACACCATCTGCTCACCGTTACATTTCCATAATCGGTTCATCATATGTTCAAATTACAAGGAAAAGAACGTCAGTCAATCAAAGCTGGTAATCTACACGACTCCGAAGTGAAAAATCAATTGTAGTTCAGAAATGTATGTTAAGATGGAGGTTCGAATGTTACCTCGACTTATAACTTTTATATATATAATCATTTTGTAAGGGGAAGAGAACCACTAATAGAGTCAGGTCTTGCCTCAAAACTCGATATACTTTATTTTGTAACGTTTCACCCGATTTATCCGCGTCATTTCACCTATTTGTTACTAGAAATGCTAGTTTAAGGTTTTTATATGACGATATTCTCCTTTTTGTCAACTTTTACCGTCTGTCCTTTTACTTGGTATACGCACTACTTTGGTTCATTTTTTTAATTGTAGGGCGTACGATGATCCTTGGAAGTGGAAGTTCGTGTCAAGAGCATTCTATAGATATATGATGGGCGCAAAACGGAGCCCAAACGGAGGTTTTGGAGACTTTTGAAGATTCGCCTTAGTCACCCGGCCGGATGGATCATTTCACGCAGGAACCAGTGTTTCACCTCACCGGGTGAATCAATCTATGTAACACTACGGAATTTGGAAAGTGGATTATAGAGTTGGTTTGTCCCACATTGGGAAACTAAGGCTCTTATGATAAGTTTATAATAGATTCCTACCATCATACTACCAACAAGGTCTTCACCTTCTAGAGCCCACGAGACTATTTATAGGCCTAAGGGGTGACTACTCATCTTATTGGGTTGTGTTGCAACGGACGGTAGATCGGGCTGTTACAATCTATCCAGCCGGGTGGATCTCGGATGGAGATTTACCCTCGCAATTTTCAACTTTGATAAAAGTGACATTTTTGCCCTTATTTTGTGGGTCCTATGAATACCCATTACCCACATGTTTGGAACCTAGCTAGCTTTCATTTTCATTAGATTAGGAGCTCAAAAACTAGATGTAGAATTCTCTCTTTCTCTCTCTCATCTATTCCTAGCTTTGATTTTATCACCCTTTGTAATTGTTCATTCAAAAATGGTTTGAAGTTTTATTATCAATATAAGTCAAATACTATTCATCTTCTTCCATCTCTTTATTACCACCCTTGGGTAACAATTTCTTCATTCCATATTTTTTTTTCTTTGAAGTAATTAGTAGCCTCTTTATTCATCCACAAATTGGAAAAAAGAGAGCAAAGAACTTACAAAAGTTTAACCACTAAGAAAGAGTACCTCCTATTGATTTAAGCTATCTATAATTTCCTCGTGGTGACAATTTTTGGCCCAATCAAGCATTCTAACACTAATTACAAACTTAAACTTCTTAACTATAAACTCTGCATCATGATGAACATTACCCAACAATCTCAAATTACGCTCTAGTCAGATCATATAGACTGTGGCCAACAAGCTACAAGCTCGCCATTTTGCAGCCTAATGTCTAGCATTGTTTCTCCTTGAATGCCATTGAAGCTCCCTCCTTAGACTCCATGTCGGCTTGCTAGTTTTCATCCAACTTGACATTTCTTTCCAAATTTTCTCCGAGAATTCGCAGGCAAAGAACAGGTGGACATGAGATTCTGCAGCTTTTTGACACAAACAACATCTATTCACAAGGCACATCCCTCTACTACAAATGTTGTCCACTAGAGGGAGTTTGTTCTGAGCAGCTAAAGTGCCAATAAAAGCATGCTTAGGCAACACCACTGAACTCCAGATAATCCTGCTTCCAGCTCTTCTTCTATACTTCTGTCTAAAGTGGTCGTAAGCTTTAGAGACACTGAATTTACCACCTAATTCCCAACTTTTAAGTATGACATTTGCAGCTTCCATTGATCCTCCACTATCAACAATGACATCCTTGACTTGCAGAATACTTTTTAAGATTTCAAGGTATTGCTGCTTATTTTCCACTTCTCAAATGCTATTACTTTTGCAGACATATTCTTTGATCTAGGATTTACAAATGTTATTGTGCTACCCCTGGATAATCCAAATCCACTTTGCAAGTAGAGCTTTATTCCAAGCAAGGACTTCCTTTATGCTCAGACCACCTTCAAATTTGGGAGCACAGGTAATAGTCCAACTTTTGAAAAGCATTTTTCTTTGACCCTCTTTGACATTCCATAAAAAATCCTTGCATAATCCGTTGAGCTGTTTTACAACACCTTTTGGAATTAGAAGAGCACCCCACCAGTAGTTTTCCAACCCAAAAAGCACTGAGTTAATCGGCTGTACTTTACCAGCATAGGACAGGAGAGTAGTCGACCAATGGGTAAGATGGTTTTTGACCTTCAGGATTAGCTTGTTAAACATGCTAATTCTCAACTAGGGGAATTCCTAGATACCTGAAGGGAAATTCTCCTTCTTTGAACTCAGAGACGTCGAGGATTTGAGCTTTCACCACCTCATGAACTCCTGCAAAGTAGATTTCTGTCTTTGTAAAATTAGCATACAAACCGGATGCTTCAGCAAATTTGTCAAGAGTGCTGATAACTGCTTGAACCGAAGGGACATCTTCTTTAGTAAATATCATCAAGTCATCTGCAAAAACAAGGTGAGTGAGATTAATTCTTGAGCATTTCGGGTGCATAGAGAAACCTTTAAAGATGGAGAGGTTCCTAAGCTGCTTGGAGAACATTTTCATGCTAAGAACAAAGAGATAGGGTCTCCCTGCCTCAGCCCACACTCTCCTTTAAGGAACGCTCGACTAGAGCCATTAATCTTCGGAGAAAACCAAGCACTAGTTATACAGGTGGTGATCCAATCAATGAAGAGAGGAGGAAATCTTAGAATGTGAAGCATTTGGTTTATGAATTCCCAATTCAAAGAGTCAAAACATTTTCTAATATCCACCTTCATCAGACACTTGGGAGAAGAGCTCTTTTGTCCATAAGCTTTAACGAGAGCCTGGCAAAGGGCTATGTTGTCCAATATACTTCAACCTTTTGGTGAAAACTGCTTGCTCACTTCCAATGAGTTCAGGAAGGACTTTTTGGAGCCTATTAGCAATGATTTTGCTAATGGTTTTGTATATGGTTGTGCACAGGAGATATACTTATAATCAAGGACTGAGGTAACATTCTGCTTCTTAGGAATGAGTGTGATAATGGTAGAATTAATCTATTTCAGCATCTTTCTGGACTTAAAGAAATTAAGTACAACCCTGAAAAAATCACCCTCAACTATATGCCATGAGCTTTTGAAAAAACTAGCTGAAAAGCCATCTGGATCCGGGCTTTTATTTGAACCAATACTGAACAAGGCATTTTAAATTTCCTCCCTTGTGATGCCAGCTATTAATGCTTTCTGATGACACTCGGAGACATAACACCCCCTATACTCTGCAGGATTTATCTGGTTTACAGTCTTTTTTGTGCCAAGGAGGCTTTTTAATACTTGATAAAGACTCAGCAACACCTTCGGGATGTGTGACTTTCACCATTAGTGTCAATAATAGTACCAATAGTATTCTTGTGGGCTCTTTCTGCAATTCTGCTGTGAAAATAACGAGTGCTGCAGTCAGCTTCCTTTATATGAGTAATTTTAGCTCTTTGGCTTAGAATTTGCAACTCTGTCTTTTTAACTTTGCAGTAGGCTTCCTTTAACTTAATTCCTTTGCTTATCAGCTCTTGATTATTTTGGAATTGAAGACTCTGAGATTGTCAGTTATCTAGCTCCTCCTTGCACTTTCTAACCCTTTCTCTAATGTTGGAGAAGCAGTTTCTATTCAGCTTCTTCAGTTCCCCCTTCACATTTTTGAGTTTGGTAATCAGTCTAAACATTGGAGTTCCATAGACTGGTTTTGTCCAAGCTTCCTCCACTATCTCATGGTAGTGATTATGCTTAGTCCAGCAATCCAAGAACTTAAAATGATTTTGAGTGGGATTAATGACTTTGACCAGAATTGGGGTATGATAAGATATTCCAAAAGGAAGAATTGCAGCATTTGAGTCATTTAACCCTCTCACATTCCATGTGCAAATCATCATTTAGAGAGGAATGTCAGGTGGGACATTTTTCTCCTCTTGAACCTTTTTTGAAGATTCTGTAGCTTGAAAGATACCTCTCAAGTTAGCATTTGGCATATCTGCAGGGGTGATACAGTCTTGCCCTCCTTTTACCTTGGTTGTAATTCTCCTTTTCTGAGATTTATTTAGAACAATCTTGAATCCCATGTAATCAGTGATTTCCGGAGGAGGTGGGGGAGTTGACAAGTTGTGCACAGTTGAATCTGGTTCAATAAGATTCATTTCCATATTCACTACAATTGGGGCTACATTTACAATTGCAGGTGGATGTGAAGCTTCTTCAGCATTTGCAGTCTGCTGCACTGCCTGGCATACTTCTTCTTCCACTGCTACCTGTAAGTTTTCTCCAATATTGGTAGTGAGACCCACTTTTACACGCTTCTGTACTGGCTGGTAGATTCTCCCATCCCTTAGAGGCTCAGTTTTCTTAGCATGCTTGCAGCTGTAATCAAGATAACATAGTTTTTTTGCAGCATTGACAGTAGTATGGAACCCATTCATACTTCACTTTCTGGCTCAACCTCCCCATGGAATGGAGTATTGATGGTTATGTGGTCTAAAAGTTTCTCGAAAACATCGATTTCTACCAATGCTGTTGCAAACCCCAGTCTCTCGTGGTGTGTAGTGGTCTGATCTGCACAGAGAGGTTTTCCTAGTTTACTAGCCATTTTGGTGAGGACAGAGCTAGACCATAAGAACGGGTCAAGCTCAGGAAAAAGGACCCAGACTGGCACCACATTATGGTTATCCAATTCCTGCCCAAAAGATGGTGTCCATTGCTTGAGAAACAAAGTGTTCCCCTTGACATTCCAAGGCCCCGCTCTCATGATCTCATCAATACCCACATGTTTTGTGAACCTGAAAATGAACCAACCCTTCTTGTAGTACTTAACAGCTGGTTTCTCAACATGATTCCAATCCACGGTTTTTAAAGGCCCGAGAATTAACAAAAGGACAAATTATTGTGGCATATTTTCACACCATATATAACCACATACTCCCTCCATTTCATTTAGTTGTTTACAATGGGCCGGGTTTTGTGAGGGGAACCCAAACCCAACGTAAATAATTGACTAATTAGTAATACTAAATTATTATTATAATATATACCGAATTTCGGGATATTACATCTGTCCCCCCTTAAGACGACGCTTCGTCTTCGAAGCGTAAAGCAATTGAATGAACTCATTCCATAACCACACAACACATAACAAATCGTAAACAACTCATAAGATGCTAATGTATGAATGTATAAATGCAATGCATGATTCTAAGTTGTATGCAAAGTTGGCATTACAATCCACCCTCCTTAAAAGAAGAGTTCGTCCTCGAACTCACTAGTTAACGAATCCTATATGTAAGTAAATATTCCCAAAGCCTTGATACGCGAATCACTAATATAGGAATGCCATTGAAATATAGAATCTTCTCATCACTTTTGCGCTATCAAACCAATACACTTTAGAAGATACACCATTAAATCAATCTTATAGTAACCCAAAAATTATAGAATCGTCGAGATCATTAAATTTTCTCTATAACCAAGGCCCTAAATAGTTCAAAACCAATATATCTCATGTTTGACCAAAATCTCATATAAATCATCGACGCAGCTATGTCCAAACACGGGTCTAAAATGCTAAATATAAAGCATAATAATCTACACATTAGCCACTAGTTCCACTATTAAGGGTAGAGTGAGAGGACACTATTTATGTTTTGGTATATTTCCTCTATAGTTAATTCAACCTTTTAAGAATGATGCAGTAATTAGCTATGAAGCACTTAGTAACAATTCCTTTTAAAAAGAAAAACAATTCAAACACTACTAAATACCAAAATAATATGTGTCTCAATTGAGGCACATCCAATGAAACTAAGAAAATGTATACATCTCGAGTATACTTAAAATAGACATACTATTTTCTCATTCTAATTCAAAGAATATCATTCCAAATAGATAAGGTACGTTTGACATTCCAAGACCAACAATTTTCATACATCTCCATTAATTTCGTACTTTCCAATTCCAATACCAAATTACATCTACCTTCATATTTCAATGAATCGAAACAATCAAATCATTCAATAACAACTATATATAAAACTCACATGTGAAAACAAGTAACAATTCATAAGTAAAAGCTAAACACATAAAAACGAACAAAGCAATACCCCTATACCCCCATATAGCTTGGTTCATTTTATTTGTTTTTGCTAGTTAATTCATATTTTTTTTTTGTCTTATTAGTTCAATTTAGCGTGGGACCTAATCTGGGCTCTGATACCAACTGTAACACCCCCAAATTTCCTTTCCTTTTTAAAAATATTTTTGCCGCGAACCAGATAAGAAAATTCAGAGGTGTCACTTCGCACTCGAGTCAAGGACCCGAATGCAAGGAGATTTCAGAAGCCGAACTACAAATGTCTAATAGTCTAAAATGGTCTATTACATCCAATACTTAATTTCTATCTGAACTATAAATATGAATTAGTCTAAGTTCAATAGATTGTCTCATAATCGAAAGTCTAAATTTATTAAATCCATCTAATGTCTAATGAGTCGTCATTCCTGCATGCATCAATCACTTCAAACCTGTGGTTGATTTAAAGCACAAAAACCACAGTTGAAAAAGTCAGTGAAATTGAGCAAGCTAACACCTCAACATGTAGAAAACCAAAACACTTACCTGGATTTTTAAATGCGTTTTAATTTTATTTTCGAAAATACACTTAGCACATACTCATATAAACCAACCAACAAGATTTTTAGATAAAAAAAAATAAAGAGTCATATTCCACATTCTATATTTATCAAACCAAAGTTCAACTATGAGTGAGAAGTTCAAATTGGTGTAATTAGGAGTCTACAGCTCCGTCCAAATAATTAGGACCAACTCGGCGGCTCCGACCAAATAATTAGGAGTTTATGTTACTCCGTCCAAATAATTAGGAGTTATTGATACTCCGTCCATGTAATTAGGAGTTCTTATGGCTCCGTCCATTAGGAGTTCCTTTGACTCCGTCCAATAAATTAGGAGTATCTGAGACTCCGACCAAGCATTTACAAAAATTATTCTCTTAGCCCATAGTTAATCTTTAATTCAATGATTATAATTATACACCACCATTTAATTTCCACATATCACAAACCAATGTCCCTAATTCAAACGATCATAATTCAACTACAACCAATGCCAACATATGAAACAAATCTTACCTTTCAAAGTGACATTCCTTTGAGTCTCAAGTCAATTAGTTTAGCAATATCCAATACAATAATTTCAACCAAACCTAATATGATAAGAATGAATCGTTCTCCACCTATTATGATATTATGTTCTTATCCAATCACACTATTCACATTTAGTACATAAGTTTGAAAGGTTTCCAACAAGTTTAAGAAAGGTTGATCATGCTAGTTTATCTTTTCAAGCAAACGGAAACTCAATAGCACAGCACTCACTAATACTCCTTATCCACAAACTCAGGTTGTCGGGGAAAAGGGAGAGTGGTGGTACGGTGGTGGTGAGGCGGAAAACAGCGTCCTTTCGGTGGTTGGGCAGGCGGTTGAGCGGCAGGAGAGAGGGTGGCGTGCGTGTGGTATTTTGTGGAGAAACATGGGTGTTTTAGGTAGGGGATGGGGATATGTCATGATGTAGGAGAGAGTAGAAGGGAGTTGTTTCGTTTTTTTTTTTTTTTTTTTTTTTTTTTTTTTTTTTGTTTTTTTTTTTTTTTTTTTTCCTCCAGAAAGAAAAAACAACTCACCTTCCT
>JBBYHQ010346721.1:0-12327 GCA_038382645.1 Spergularia azorica
CATTTGCCATAAAAACAGAGCAAACAGGCGCCAACGATATAAACCCTAAACCCTAACAAATACAAATAATACAGAAAACAACATATTTAATTTATTTAATTTATTTAACCAAAATAAGGAACAGTCGCTTAAGCTACTCGGAAAGGATTAATTCCCAATTTAATTGTGTAATTTCCGCCCAAATCAATTTTCCAAAACATTATTGTCGTTATTCTTAGTCAACGCATTATTGTCGGATGACACTTACTATAACACTTGTTTAGTCCCTTAAATATGTAACATGGGCGTAGGGGAGGCTGGGCGACCTGTGCCCACGCCCAGGGCCCCATAATTTCAAGTAGTAAATATACACAATTTAATGTGCTTATAATCAAGAAATCCAAGTTGTCCTAGTGAAAAAAAAAACATGAAAAAGGTGAAGTAGGCTTGGGTTTTGGGTTTGAACCCCACTATCCTCTTATTTTGTTTTTTCTTTTTCCCTTTATTTTTCGAAGAGACTTATTAACTATGTCTTTATTTTTCGAAAAGTTTTGGTTTTTTAGATTCTTTTTACGAATACTTAAAACTTGCGTATGATTTTAACTATTTAGCTCATGTTGACGTCTTTTATGGGCCCCAATTTTGAAATTTCGCCCATGTTACCGGTTTTTAAGGGCCCAACCTTGGATTTTCGCCCAGGACCCCCATTTTCTCCCACACGGCCCTGATATGTAAGGTAGCATTTCAAAACGTCGAGGAGTTAAAATCCATAATAATTGTCACGCTGGAACCATTTAGTACTACGTTACGTAAATGACTTGTAAAATCTGCCATTTACAAATATTGCTGATTAGAAACTATGGCCATTGGGATCCATTGCCAAGATCTAATTTCTTTGGTAACACACATAAAGTAGGGGTGTTAGATCAGAAACCACACCCATGTCCATGAATTCAAGTTCTTCAGCTCTTGTTTTCCCACAAAATCTCGGAAATGAATGACTTCAGAAGGGAGCAGAAACTATGACACATTCTCTTTCTTTTTGTCATGGTGAAATGTTTCATTATACCTTGTAAGTTGTAAGGCGCGAGGACGAGTGTCTATTATTTTGACTCCCGCTTTGGCATGACTTTTCTTGTGACTTGAATGTTGATATTATAAACACTTAATGAATGATGGTCTTTGTGCCTTTAATTTAGTTTCTATCGGCCAACCCTAGCCTCGAGTATGGCCAAGGAGGTGTTGTCGCCCAAGGTTGATTAACTGTTATACGGAACATTTAGTGGTAAATACTAAATACAACAAACGTAGAATAGTTCAGGAGTGTTGTTGAAATAATTGTCTAATAATGGGTGAAGCTACTGTTAAAATTCACTCCATATTTTCTATTGTAGCATGGAAAACTAAGCCACTTAAAAAAAATATGATCAAGGTTGGCTTCTAAGAGACCGAATAAGGGATACTCAAATTGTTTACCTGAAACGGCGTTCGGAAGGTAAAATTTAACTCTATTGCCCACATGTTACGACCCGACTGCGAAAAAAACTTATACGAAAAGTATGACATTGTTAAAGAATGAAGAGTATTGGGAGAGAAGAAAACCCTACTTTATTATTATGAGGGAGGGTACATATCTATATAGATCTACACAATATAGGAGATACACTCTAGAATATTCTAGTATATGTACATCCATCTATATTATTCCATAACACTCCCCCTTGGATATACATAATCTAAAAACATGTCTCATTGGAACAAATTCTAATGAATAAAAAGAATATATATTATTCAAAATACGCTTTTGAGGTTGCCTCATTAAAAACCTTGACTGGAAAACCCAGTGGGATAAAACCATGGCTAAGGGAAAAAGAGTGCAACGCATATTTACTACCCCTGATGAATGCATCATTTGAAAAGCTTCATTGATTTAATTGTCATGGCATTGAACTTCTTAATTGGTATATCGGACACTTTTGGATACGCCTTATTGAACTCTGGAATCTTGAACTTCCTTCATACTATCGTTGTACTTTTGGCTCAACTTGTAGAACTCGGAAAATCAGGATTCTTAACATCTCGAAAAATCCATGAATACTTCAAATAAACCACTAGCATCATCATCATGTAATACTTCGGGAGTGGTAACATGTGCGCTTATAATGTTGCCTCGTTAAAAAACCTTGGTAGGAAAAACCCAATGGGACAAAAACCTAAACGAAGGGAAAAAGTATACAACAATCGTATAGTACCATGCGCGTTATCTAATATTATTACTATCATTTACTCGACATCATATATCCACTAACCTTCTTCAGGAGGTAAAGCGTTTACACAACAAATGTCAAATTTAATAGGAATTTGTTTAATATCTTATCCTTTTATTTATCCTTCTTCTTAACTCACCTTTCATAAATTGACAATCTTCTTTTACACTACAATAAGTGATTATGGTGCTTCTAGACCATAAACCTTAATGATAGTAATAATAGCATTCGTATTAGGATACTTGACACATAAAATTAATTTCGTTTTCATTCAGTTCACTTTATTAGAAAAACTAGAGATAATTTGTTCTTCGAGAACTTTTCTTTAAATCACATAGTTAAGTGAACTTTAGTTCTTCTGGAACCAATTGTTGCCTATGAGTAATTGTCTCATTCGAAGATAATCACATTTAAAGAGGTTCTTGAATCGCAAATCAAACTAGTCATTTCAGTGACTATTCATATATTTTCAAAGAGAGTCCACACATATAATTCGAAAGTAGCATTAACGCAATGATTGATATATGCACATGCACTATAAAAACTAAAAGCTAATAAACTAATGATGCAAATGATATAAAACTAGATATATTATGCTTAATACATTACTGAGAGTAAATATACATGCATTTAATATAAGACTCGATAATGCAACTGTACGTACAGATTTTGAAATTATAAATCCATTGGACTGCAGGTCCATGAGCTCATGTCATTAATAATTTGTCGACAATGAATGGACTTAACATGTAAGATCCCCCATCACATGTCCAAGTTTACATGTCCATCTATGTTCTAATAAATTTACTCGTTTATCGGTTTCATATATATACCGGTATAACTTCACCAAAACTCTTTATATAATCTTTTGTAGTCAGGACCCATCTATGATATCTGAATATTTATTCTTGAGGTACCTTTTTCTTTCATATATGTCATCTATTATTATTCAGATATTTATGCGTAGAATTCTTACTTTCATACTTATTGTTGGGGAGAGCCGCCAAGGGGAAGTACCGGCCCATGTCCATAAGTGTGGTGAGGTTACATCCTAAAACCAATTGGCAATAGGAGGAGTAACTCACTACCTTATAAACATGTTCCACCCACTTCAATTTCCCGATGTGGGACAACCACTCACACATAATTCCCAACAATCTCCCCCTTATGTGTGAGTTCACACACTCCCCCTTGAACCAAACACCGGGCATGCAAACCACCGCACTATTGGACCTTGACACCGCCCTTAACCGATACACCATGCCATCGAGCCATGTGTGTGCGCCGCCACATGTTTCCGCTCGGCATCCGCATGTAACCGTATCGCATCCCAAAGGGTCTTTAACCACACTCGCACCCACTCCATAAGAATCTGCATTCGACAGCCCATTCTTTTTCCAGGAGTCCTTGTGCGTACCAGTGCTCCGTCAGTTCCAATCCATATTCCATAGCGCCTTCCGTACCACCAACGGGCCCAACGAGAACTTCCGGCCCATTCCTTGGTACAACCATGCCCAAGCCCAGGTCGAACCATGGGCTCTGATACCACTGATGGAGAGAGCCGCCAAGGGGAAGTACCGGCCCATGTCCATAAGTGTAGTGAGGTTCCATCCTAAAACCAATTGGCAATAGGAGGAGTAATTCACTACCTTATAAACATGTTCCACCCACTTCAATTTCCCGATGTGGGACAACCACTCACACATAATTCCCAACACTTATCATCATCTTATGACTCTTCACGAGTATCAAACCAACTGCATTATCTTGCCATCAATAAAATTGGAACCAAATTAAAATAACTTTTGTACCATTTTTCAATAATAGTAACTATCACAATTGGCAAGATCTTTCAATACACTTTATAGTTGAACATATCTTCATTGCATAGAAATAAAGCTGGAAATGATTTTATGAACCTCTAATTCAAGTTTTTTAAAAAAAAAAATTCATTTCAATTCAACTTCTGGTTCGATATGGGGATCGGATCAATAAGATTTTTTACCAGCTTAACCAATCATTCTCCCCCTAAGGTGGTAAAAACTATCTCTAATTGATAGATTTATGGGGCCAGTAATCATCAACAAATCCACCTTTAAGTAAAAAGATACATCTCATAGGCTTAATATATCATATATATGGGGAGTATATGATATGGCAGTTGGATTCTCGTGTGCTGCAAATTTTGCCCCTAATCGAAGATCATTTGATTTATTCCAATTTAGTCGCAGTTCGTAACTATCGACGTCAAACTTCCATGTGGACTTTTGGCCACTGTGTTACTATCATCAACTTTGATTAGTAACCTCACTTATTATCAAGATCTCAAAAAATGAGCTCTATCTCTGTTGTGTCTTGCCATGAGAAATTAAATAACAACACGAGAGAACATCCAGCACATTATTATGTTTCATGCAATATAAACTTTAATTTAATATTTAGATGGCCTTTATCACGTTAAATAAACTCACATCAAATGTAAATGTCAAACTTCGAGTTGACTATTTTTCAGTGTGATTATTACTCATATCATAACATAGCCGACTAAATGTGTATTGACCATTTCTCATAAGTCAATCTTCTGGTTGACAAAACTTTACTATTTTTTCTTTGTGCACAATAAAATTACATTTCGATTTCGGCTAGATGAATGATGTGATATTTGGACACGAATATTGCTAGTGTCTCAATTCATATTGGCAAGATTGAAAAATTTATTACCTCCTTTAGGGAGTATAAATAATTTTTACTCTACTAGAGCACATTTTCGTTGATGGTAAATACGATATAACCTACATGGGCAAATTCAAATTCACTAATAAAACTTATTGACATCTATTGTATAATTTGAACACTTCAAGAGTTTTTATATACCACTCTTAATTCACTCATACTCTTCTGGAGTATATATAACTATGATAATTTAATCATATGTCGCTATTAATGTATAGGGTAATATATGATAATTTACCCACCTTTATTACTTAGCAAATGACACTAATCAACAACAATAATAATAATAATAATTTGGACTAACTGGAAAAGTGAGTAATTGATAAGTTAATATATGCAAAATAGCTATGATGACGATAGAAATAAACCTGAAATTTAAATTATACATTGTATAAAGTTTAATTAGTTAAAACTTCAAGCTCAATCTTTAATTTGATTACTCGATGCTACATACTTTATTGCTTATCAAAATTGGATGAGTATGAAAACACTTAGCCCAAAATAGCATTATTTAAAGTCAATTGGACAACTTTCGATAATACACACCCCCTCAATCTTATAAATACAACCCATAAAGATTGAATTTAGGTTATGGTACATACTAATGCACGAATATCGTTCCAGCATTATCTGCAATTTATTATCATAAGGTTAATGCTTAGAACTTCAGGTCCAAGAATTTATTAGCCAGCAGGACTAATTTTATTTTCTCAATGAAATACGTATTATGTGACAAGTTGATGGTCAATCGTGATAGTTGTCAATCGCACAAATCCATACACTTTGAACTTTAGGTCAAAGTCTTGGTCTACACATATACATAATTATGGTCATGTTTTAGGATCATCATTTATCGAAAATGTGCAAAGGGCTTAAAGTCATGTAGGTCAATAACCATGCAGTTTGGGCATTTCGTATCGTACACCTACTTCTGGTCTAATGTATATTGTATAAATTTCTTTTTGAATCAAATATACTCTGTGTCTCTACAAAACATTAAAACTTCAAACTCAAAGTAATATATATGTCTTCTACATAATCCTTATGCCGATTGTAATAAAAGAGATTAGAAACGTAAGGTCTAAGACCGAGAATGATGCAACATCATCCAACAAGCACAAGAAAACATAAATTTTTTAGAGATTTGAAACTATTATTTAGAAAAGTAATTATGCAGCAGGGTTACGACAGAATAAGATTAATTTGTTTAATCATATTCATATTACTTGAGCATATTATAATTAAACTTGTTTAATGTCATTCCAAATTACGCATGGAAGTAGCAGTAAAGATTATAACACCACTTGAACATTCTTACTATCCGAAAGAAAAAGTCAAAATTCAAATTAAAAATACAAACTAAGAACTCTCCTACCATTAAGTAATATGTAAATCAATTAAGTTGCCAGAAGAGTATTACATTCACTCTAAACCAGCGAGAAGATGTCTATGTCATTAGGTTGTGATAGTGCTAACATTAAAACAAGGAGTATTGCTTTTTACACCATAAAAGCATGCACCATATTATGATCTTCCAATTATACCCCCTTTATAAACTCCTCTTTCACCCAAGTCTACCCTGCTGTCTTCCTCACTATTCACCCTCAATTCAACGTCATCTTTCTATCTTCCTCTATCCTCTCCATTGTTCTTGGTTACTCTTCAAAGCCTCTCACTCAGTCATTCACTTTTCAATTATTCCGGCTCACTCACTGGATCTCTCGACTCTCGTCTCCATTCAATCAATTTGTGCTTCATTGAAAAAAACCGAATAGTCTGTGTCGGTAGAAAAAATTATTGTTTTCTTCTAATTAAGAGGCGAAGAAGCCAATTAGTAAAACGGATCTAACTTATTTTCTTGATATTGATATGTTCCTCTTTTTTTTTTGGAGGGATTTATATGTTCTTTGGATGGGAGAGATAACAATATTTTTCATCTACCCACATAGCTTCGGTGGTCTATGGTTGAGTATTGTTTCATAATGATCAATCATTTAGATCAATTAGATGTTTGGGTTAGAGTCAATCTTATGTTGTTGATTTAACTTTTCTTGGGTATCAATAATGGATGAACATAGCGTCCATTACAATGGTTACATGGGCTCTGGATGTAATTATATACTAACTATAGTAGTGTTGGTTGTATTGTACCATTAAATACATTGATGCTTGATGTAATACTCCATACACTAGCTAAACGTACACTAGTCTTAAGTGCAAATTTGTTCAATTGATTACATAAGGGTACTTGGTAAACTTATTCTACCAAAATCATTGAAACTGTGATAAGATGCAAGGAACGAATATACATTTAACATTTGTAGAGAATTACATAAGTTAGACAACAATTGACCAAGTCTAATATAAGTTTAATGTTTGCAACATTACATCGATACTCCATGTACTTTAAACTATGTTAAATCGGAAGTGGGTGTATTTTATGCTATAAAACATTGGTCTTTTGCGTAATTTGCATCGTACTACATCAATATTTTTTATAACCTGTTCACTTATACATCTTCTATAGGTGTATTTTCTGTAACAAACGAAAAATAAGTCAATGTGATGATTCTTATGGTTGCTTTACAACTTAGTATCTTACGTTGATAGTCAATGTTCATCTAAGGTTCATGTTTTTGTCTCGGATTTCTTGGTTATATCAATGGTTGAATTATAAGTGAGCTGAAGGAACTAACAAAAAATCAATGAAACTAACAAACGAACGTGAAATCAGTAAATCTCTAATGTGAAATGCTAATGATTCCCCCAATCAATGGATTATGTCCAAATAAATATTTCATAGATCAAATTATCAAAATATGAATGAAAGTTTAAATGATGTCCAATTAATATTCATAGATCAAATTATCAAAATATGAATGAAAAGTAAGTACCTTTATGAGTCGTTCAACTCTTATGGCCTAAATTTGCGATTACCAACCGAACTTAAATAAAAGGAAGGTGCGATAAAAGAGGTTGTAACTGCAACGAGTAGCTTCCTTTTTACAGTTTTGGTTGTTGATTATTAGTGGTGGAAGTGTGGAACTACTAGCAGATGGTGCATGACATGTTTGGTAAAACTATAACTCTTGAACTGCTAAAATTATGTAAGAGTACACTACACTAATTGGTTAATCAAATGTCCAAAAAAATTACATATATAGCAAATTAGGTAAGAGGCTTAACAAAAATTTCATGTAATTTTTTCGAAACTTTGATTAATCGTTTAGTCATGAGTGTGCACACCCTCTTTCATGAAAGTGCGTTTTTTCCGATACGGAGTGTTTAAGTTCGGATAGAGGGAGTATATGACTATAATATAAACTAAATAGTAGATTCACTACACTTGTTGGACCCAATATTTTCTATCGACAACAATTGCGTAAATCCAACAAGTTAGGCTCAAATTTGATGTGCTTAACGCAAAGACATCCACCTTCTATGTAGCTTGTACAATACAATGTTACATCAACCATCGATGGAACATAATACATCAACCTTCGATGTAGCTGGTACAATAATACATCATGAGCCGATGTTTTTATTGTTAAAATACATTTGATGCTCATGCATTTCGCTGATACATACATTTACACTTGATAAATTTTGTTCAATTTGACTAACAACGATGACTTAACTTTCGGTGTTTGCACGGTGCAAATCAAGCATTCATGAAATATGGCTTCTTCAAGTGATATTCAAGTAACTATTTTCATCAGAATCAGAATACTGAATTGAGCAAGTAAGAGTACATAAGATCCAGAAAAATTGGGTAGAATTGAAACACTAAATAGTAGAATTGACAAAATATGATTGAATCAAATTAAGATACTTATAGAGAAATGTAACACTAAATCAAAACCCAGATTTGTGTAGCAAATTAAAGTTACAAAGTCACATTCCGGTACAAAATTAAATTATAAATTAAAATACAAATTTAATGACCATGAAGTAAATCAAAACTACAACAATAGCAATCTCCAAACCCAAAAATTTTCATTAGGAACTAAATCTACTCACTTGATTTGGGTTTCACTTCAATAATTAAAACAACTCCAACTCCGATCAGTTCGCCGAAAAACAACCTCAACGGCCTCGAAGACTCCGCTGGGGATATGGTCGGGGTGAAAAGGAGGCGGCCGGAGGTTTCGAAAAAGTCACCGGAGTGAGTTGAGCAAAGTGAAATAGAGAGTGGAGAGAGAGGCTGCAGAGAGAAAGAGGGGTGAGAGAAAGATGAAGGAAGGAATGTTGTGAACAGTGATGGGTAAAACTAGTTTGGTGGGGTTTTACTCAGGGATACTTTGGGAAAGTACAATTATAGTGCACACCTTTTATGGTGCAAAAAGAAATTATGTAAAGCAATAGGCTATGTCATTAACTCATTAGCAAGAATTATCGCAAAAATAGGGACGACGAATCAATACATCTTGCACATTCTTAAGATCCAACATTCAGTTCAAACATGTATGCCATGAAAAATCAACTATGTGGTAACTCTTGAGTGTGTCGTGAGAAGAATTGATAGTTCAACTACGAGCATGTCTATGTACCATAAAAATAAAACGATAAAAGGGAATTAACCACATCAAAAACAAGTGTTTGATCTAAGGGGGGAGATATCAAACAACGTTTCTTGAGGCAAAAGCGTAAGGAACATACCAAATTTCATCCCCCTTAATTGACTCCGTATCTAGTGAATAGATTTAGACTAACGAAATCAATATACTACATATTGGTACAAAAACAAGACTACTAGGGGTCAACAAAAAAAAAATATAGAAAAACACCGGTACCCCATAATCGAAACACAAATACAAGTCACAAAATTGATCAGCTATAATAATGTTTTATGAATAAAGGCAACCAGTTATCTAGTCAAAGCTTAGCAAATTAGATGCAACTATCGATGTAGGATCAAACTAAATTAAAACCAAACAAATGATATTATGACAATTAACAATTTTGATCATCACTAATAAGCAATTAGCTAGACGATTGACGTATATGTAAGGAACTTACCTCCTTCCCGTACACGATGCAAGCAAAATATAGATCATAAAAATCACGATTCACCATCAATATATAGTATTGATCGAGGTCCGGGTAGTGACACACCCTTGAAGATTAAATTAAGTATCATCACTTACTTTTTGTCTTACCAAAACTTTGGACATACCTTTTTTTTCTTTTGGTGAATTAAGTTTGTCCTTAATTTTAAGGACCGACTAAATCATCGCCTTTGCCTAATGAATTAATTTGGGGTTAGGGTTAGAGCTCGTGTTGATAACGTGTTAAAGAATGGAGAGTATTGGGAGAGAATAAAACCCTACTTTATTATTATGAGGGAGGGTACATATATATAGATCTATACAATATAGGAAATACACTCTAGAATACTCTAGTATATGTACATCCATCTATATTATTATTCCATAACAGACATCTATATGATAGTGCCTTTTGCCTTTGTGGTTGCAGCTAAGGAAAACGAAACTAATAGGATCACTGCAGAAGTTGGCATGATCGCTGCAGAATTGGCAAAGATAGAAACAATACCTCACTTTACTTAGAAATTTTCAAAGATAGAGATAGAGACAAAGACGGCTTGAGCTTTATCACGGAATAAGGGTTGCTCTACGTACGTTGGTTATTGGTTACTTGGGACTTTGTGCTGAGCGCAACTACAATCCGATAACCTTATTGTGTTGTTGGTCATATTGGGTCCTGACTCACTTTTCATTCGTTTTGTATGTTAATTGGAACTTTTTAAGCTCGAGCAATTTTCGCTCACATTAATCATCTCGAGTAAACCTGCGTTGTTTTTTATGCTAAATGTAAGTATGTAACTCCTCTAAAGTTTAATCAAGTAAACTGAACATTACCCCTTTGGATTCTTGGGTCTAAAATTTAATCAAATAAACTGAACATTCCCCCTCTGGATTCTTGGGGGGGTGTAACAGCCCGAACCACCGTCCGTCGCAACACAACCCAATAAGATGGGTAGTCACCTCTTAGGCCCATATATCCTCTCCGGGCTCTAAAAGGTGAAGACCTTGTTGGTAGTATGATGGTAGGAATCTATTATAAACTGATCATATGAGCCTTATTTTCCCAATGTGGGACAAACCAACTCCATAATTCACTTTCCAAATTTCTTAGTGTTACAATTTTGACCTTCCTTCAAATGAAAGATCTTGAGCTGCTATTAAATGGGGATCCTCCTCCTTTATCTTGAGCTTCCAAGTTAGGAAACCTCCTCCCTTGATCCACCAATGAAGCTCTCCAAAATTCACCCAAAATAAGCTAGTATAAATAGGCGAATTAAACCTTAAAACCAAAATAAAATTAGCTAACACTTTAGCTAATGTTATTTTAGGTTTAGAAAATTGTTTTGATCAAGAAAACTTAATCTTGATGGTGTTGGAAGTGGGCTGATTTTTTAGAGAGAAAAATGGAAAATTTCTCTTTTTCTCTCTCTAAAAACAATTAGTTTGTGTATGTAAAAATGATGTGTCTTGTGTGTTTGATCATAAAACACATTATATATAGTGGTGGTGGCAAAAGACTATTTTGCCCTTACTAATTATACCCCTAAACATCTTATGTTACAATCTAATGTATATATATAAAAGAGAGATTTTTGAAGAGCCTAGAGAGAGTCCAACAAAAGAGAGATACTGAGAGTGTTTAAAAAAATGAGAAATACCCATATTTTATTATTAACAATTCAAACGGACAATAATTAATAATCCACATGTAGAATCCTTATTTTCATGAGACTCTTTCATAAATGTAGCCTAGAGAGAGTCCAACAAAAGAGAGATACTAAGAGTGTTTAAAAAATGAGAAATACCCACATTTTATTATTAACAATTCAAACGGACAATAATTAATAATCCACATATAGAATCCTTATTTTTCGTGAGACTTTTTCATAAATGTATGTAATAGATTTGCGATATAATCACTCATAACATTGGATTCGTGTATCAGAAAATTTAAAAATATATATCATTAGATTTGTTTCGAGATGTATCTCAATTTAAGATCCATTTACACATTTTTCCGATATGAAACAATCCATTTATTCCGTGTACATTTAGTAGAGATTTGTTTTCTTTCTTAAAAAGTTTAGAGAGAGTCCAAAATGAGAGAAATGGTGAGAGAGTCTAAAGAATGGAAAATTCTCACAACATTTATTAACCAGAGTCCACACTTTCATACAATTGTAATTTGAAAGTTAGTTAGATATGAAACGACATAATTAGTCCTAACTTTCATTTATACATATGATAACTCATCAAACCAATTTTGAAATTTAATCTAAAATGAGTTCCATTTATACATA
>JBBYHQ010346729.1:0-12327 GCA_038382645.1 Spergularia azorica
AATCGATTGACATTAATACAATTACTCAAGCTTTCATGTATATTTCTCTCTTCTTCTCTCCCCTCTAATTCTTAACAAGAAGAGCAGCCACACGAGAGCAATGACTAGAGAACTCCTCTTCAAGTCCTGTACTAGCGGCATCCAATATATCATCAACAAAAGCACTGCCTTGTTCAAAAGCCTCAGAGGCAATCTTGCAAGCCATGGAACTTGACATAACGTTCCAAAGGCCATCACTTGCAAGGATTATGCACTCATCTTCTGGATCTCGCCTTGTGATGGTGATCTCGGGTTCTGATATCACAATACGCTTCAGAGGCTTGTCACCTGCTCAGGACAGACCAAATGAGAAAGACATCGCATAAACTGAGAGATAAGAACAACGAAATATAGAATTAGACTCGACAAATACACATGCCCCTGATGAGAACAAGTCAAACTTGATCTGGCTAATACGATAATGCCAGTATCTGAATGGAACACTTAAAGTACAGGATAAGCAACATGTGAAGTTGCACATCGCACTTCCATTTACATCACTGCGCAATTTCATCAGAGACCTTGCAGAAGCTAGTCTCCAGCAGATTTGCAGGAAATATTATCGAAAGAAAAGTAGAAATATATCAAAACAAGAACATTATGTGGATAGTATTCACTACCACCACGACTTGCACCTTGTCAGATCATTGTATATACACACCAGAGTAGGTAAAGCATAGGTTATATTCTATAGCACAACCTGATATCTTAAGTGCGACACTATCTTTAGAACCAGAAGTGCGAGCATCCAACCATCCACACCCCTCCCCCTCCTTTCTCTTTACCGATAAAAGAGTAGAGTGACAAGGTAGCTTGTTACTTTGGGTGTTGTAGACTCCAGAAAGGATAGGTAGGAATAATGATTATGTCAATTTTGAGTCCTCACGGAACTTGGAAACTTACAAAGTTAATAAAGCTGGTGGATATGGATACAAAACTAGTTGGTAAAAACAAGACCTAAATTGTTATTGCCTGTTGTGGTTTTTGAAGCCAATATTTAGCCGTCGTAAATATCAAGGCCGGTAAATGACATATTACTCTTTAAGTTTGTAGAAAGATTGACACCAACAAAGTTGAAATGCACATATATCTGATCACAGCTCCATCCAATCTCTAATACCGTAGTAGTATTCCCCAAAATTACTACAGTTGGACACACACGCACACACAGAGAGAAGACTACTGTAAGACCGTATCCAATTAATCCCAGGCCAAAAGATGACTCTATAGCATCATATCAGGATTGGGAAAAACATCAAGAACATAGGTAGTCACTGCATAAGATACCGCCATACACCAAATACAACAGAACAGATATGAAGTGTCCCTGTCTACATAAACGGTATCCAAATCATGATTCATCCATTTACTGTCACCTACTATATATGAATACACATAGATTTAGAGAAAATATAAAATTAGAAACGTCACCTATAGCACGAGTCACTGAGAAATGTCCATGGACAGGTGATCCATCAAAACTGACGACTCGTCCACCAGCAGTTTCAATTCTTGCAAGTTCATCGGGCCTATCCAGCTGTTACCCAGGGTATAACATTAAAGATTGCACAAACTCTAACATCAGTCATTTGAGAGATGCATCAATCTAGAAAGTCAATTAGCTATATAATTCTATACAATAAGACTACACTAGAAAGAAGCAGCCAAGGAACTTGGAATACCATTAAGAGAATAAGTGATCAAACCAATATATAACAACAAACATGGTGGAACCACAAGTCCACAATAGAAAAGCATGTAGCCTGCAAAGCGAGGGGTAATGCGGCCCTGACAAAATCCACCCCCCCCCCCCTCGAACATTCTTACTTATATGCCGGTTATAGAAATAGGCTTATGTGGCATATAAATGATAACTTAAGCAATGGGTATGCATCATGTTGCTAATAAACTTCAACAGCTCCCCAAACATCTGCTTTCCAAATATGTTTTCAAAATCTAGATAAATTAAAAAGAATTAAGGTATGATATAATGACACAGGGGAAGGGTATGGCATGATCAACAAAAATCCTTCCACCTTGGAAAAAATAGACGCAACAACAATTACCAAAAAAAGTTGGGGCCGGCACACATTTAAACCCCACATTTTCCCAAAAGGATTCTAATACCAAAATTGACTCAAAGGGTTAGAATACAAATAACATCGAAAATGGATTATTGGCTAGGAAAGAAACAGTATAAATTGCAGGTGAGTCACATGACCATGCTCTTGAGTCTTGACCCCGAGTCCCCTGGCCAACCCGAAAATCACCCGCCTAGTCTAGGATATTACTCAAGACATCAACAACCAAGTGAATAGAAGATGCGATAATGGATACGCTCCTTGGGAGCTCCATTAGACAAGCAGCCTTAAACGTATTGCCTCCAGTGCACTCCAAAACCTTCTTATCCGTTACACTCTCTCAATAAAAGCTCAACTCACCCTATCATTTGCTTTCATAAATAAAGCTTGAATAAAATACCATTACATCCCCTTTGTTGCACCTCAACTACTCTCCCCTTAGCAACTAAAGAGCATCAAGAACAAGTCATCCCTACATAAATGCACTTTACAATGAAACCATGCCCGAAACATCTCAATATGACAACAATGATCAGAGTATTCACCAATAAATTTAACAGTAGAATACTTGACAGTGTACAAGTCCACATCTCTTGACATATGACATATATCAGACTATTCTGGAAACTGCTTTGTAAATGGTATTATAGACATAGTGCTGGGCTGACATCAAGCAAGGGAGGTAAGACAAAAATTGGTAGGTAGAGAACATCTCAACATTACAACCCAAGTAATAATAGGAAAAAGCAACATAAAGCAGAAAAATCAAGCTACACTAGCACATTCTATGATACTCGGGCTCTTCACATTACCTCTCGTACCCATCTTGGACACTTGGCACTCGGACATAGGTATGACACTTAGATCCTTCCTGTTAGGCCAAAACAAGCAGAGTCTGGCACTTGGACGCGCACCTGTTGGATACTTGTAGCAATGCCTAGTGGCATAGCTCGGATTGTCCTTGCAAGTTCTTCATGTTATCTATATTGGACTTAGTTCATGTCTCTAATATGGAAGGTTCTAGGGTATAAACAACTGGTTCTTGTAAGTCATGCCTCGCTCACATCAACCTGCCCCAAGGTTATTCATGTTCCCTATCGCTAAGACTATATAAATATGGAACGCTCTTACAAAGGTTCATGCTTTTCTGTGGAGTACCAATAACATATTTCAACGAAGACGACCTACTACATATCTCTCTCCGAACATTTGTTTTATGTCAGAACAACAATAAGACGGTTGGACTTTTGTTTCTATATTAGAGTTAACATACATGGAGACCATATATAGAGACCGACAGACCGTCTTTATGGTGTGAGAGAAGAGCAGTGAGTATCCCCTAAAGGGGTTACGGAGCACTTGCAGATACGGACTCGGAAGTCAAAAAGGATCATAAGATTCTATGAAAGGGTGCAATTAGGGCAATCATTTGGTGCCTTGGGTCAAAAAGAAATTCCCGCATTTTTCACGGACCCTCTTAATTACGTTTGGGGTCAGATTGTTTACTTTGTGTCCTTAAAAGCTAAGCCAACTACCTCCTAAAAGAGTTTTCTTATAAAGATTCAGCATCATAATTGGGGAAACCTCTAGCTTACTTGGAATCTCCTCATCCTATTTATCTTTCTGTTGTTCACAATTACACTTTTCTTCCCTAAAATACATAATAAACAATTACGAGAGACTTTAATCCAACAACATATTCACTTGGTAATGACATTGAAAATGTTGCCATTAAACCATTAAATTTCAAACCACCATTTCAGCACCATCCCCAAACATTGAGATTAGGAGATGAATTGTTGAGAGTTCAAACCCAAAGCTTTCAACCAACATATCAATTAACTCCCACCCCTCTAAGGTGACTCACATAAGAAAATAATCGCATATCGCCATATATGCCAACTTAACCGAGAATAAAATCAGCGCCTAATCAACATTTGATATTAGACTAAACCATTTGTAAATAAATCTTCACTAAGATCTTTAAATTGGTTCGCATATGTTTAGTAGGAACCCAATGTTTCAAACTTCATGCACCATCTACTCTTTGAGATGACTCCAAGAAGGGAAGGACCAATAGAGTTATGCCTATTGCCTCATGTGCTTCCTAAAGAAACATTGGTTTGAAATAGAAAGTTGTGGTGGCCACAATGCCAACTTATGTGCATTCTAACATTCGAGCACGTATTGAACACGGCATTTGCATAAATGTCCTTAACAAACGACGTGATCTCTAACTCGGTGCATAAAGTTCAACTACTACATTGGGAATTAGAATTCGATACGTTGGCCACTTCAGAGTAACTAAGGGAAACTAATTTTCTTGCATAGGTTTGTAAGGAAAGTCATCAAACTATTTGATGGCTCGTAAGATAAGATTGGCCCTCCTTTAAATCAACAAGTTTTATTAGATTTTAGAATATGTGGGACTATAGATGGTTGCGTCGAGTTCTTTGAAATTGTGAATAGAAAGCCACCATTCTCGGGCCAAATCCGCATATCAAAAATTACTTAAAAAGAAAAAAGATTGATCCGTCTTATCTTTCATCTTTCCCTTGGTAATTTCTCATACGTAGCACGGTTTGATTAAGAGTTGCCCTCTTACGTATTTGGGTAATATTTAGAACACCTTGCATATTAAACCTTTAAGTTGAGACAAACTACCATTGCCATTACCATTACCATTACCATTACCATGAGTTTCCTCATGGAAACATAGCATCAATGCCCCTAACTCCTTCACAAAGGCTAGGGCTTTAAAGGACCATTAACATGAGTCTCCTTATGAGGTATCTAATAAGCTCAAACCCCCTTAAGCCCCATGACAAGTTGACAACCATCCTCCTAACTTCAACACTATTGCAAGAATTTAAACATATACTTCGATTAAATCAAATCTCGTGGTGACTCAAATAAGGAATGCATTATCTTTGTTGGGTCATAATAGTTCGTAATTATACATGACTTGACGATGCTATATTTAGTGTGTTTGCCCCATTTACGCTTGATATTAATTCATTCACGCAAGATTTCATGTCCTTGGTATAGTTGTTGGTTTTGGAGCATTTCGGGGTATTACAAGGCATTTTGCAAAAGTTAGAGTGCGGGATTTCAGTCAATTTACCATAGTCAACTTCGGAGCTTAATATCTCCCAATCTTATATCAACTTATTAGCTTCTTAAGTCGTCATTGGGAGTATATGGTACTGGTAAGAAGACATACTTTCGGAGAGAAAGGATCACCTCTTTTCAGATGATAAAAGTCTCTATTGATAAACAAAAGAAAGATACAAGAGTGGAGGGCAAGGATTATTCTAGAAAATAAGAGTAAAATAAAGGTTCCCTTAATTACAATGATAGGAAAGTCTTAATAGAGCCAACTAACTTAGCCCATAAGGACGCAAAGTAAACAATCCAAACCCAAACGCAATCAAGAAGGTGATAACCTTGAAAAATGTGGGGACTCCTTTTCCGCCAAAGGCATAAAATGATTGCCATAAAAGCACACTACTATAAAAAGCTTAATATCTTTTCTAACCCCAATCCACCATAGCGGATTTGCAAGTGCTCTACAATCCCTACAAGGGATACTCACTGCTCACCTCTCAACCATAAAGATGTCTCCACATAGGTTGTGAAAAGTCATGATGTATACAACACACATGTTCGAGAGGGATACCTAGTAGATCATCTTCGCCGAAGTATCTCAGTAGAATATCTTTTCAAGCGCCATGAATCACACAAAAGCACGAACCTCCGTCGGAACCTTACATTTCCAGATAATATTAGTGATAGAGAACAACGGATAACGTTGGTATTTGACAAATTGATTTGAGCAAGGATCGACTTATAAGAAAATGAATGAGTTATAAGAAAAGGTTCCTCTCCAACCAATGGTTCCAACCGTAGAATTTATCACATCAGAGACATGAATCGAGTCAGATAAAAAACATCAATCATCAATCGGCTCCTCAATCTCCCATTACGAGGATCTCTACGTTGGTGTAGATCCCACGAGTTCCACATGCTACGGTAAAACTTTGTAATTGACAATTGGTCAATTGGTAGAGTCGTGGTCGTTGAAATAAACTTGCAAATGAGTCACTACAAATACAACAATCCTCCTAGAAACTAATTCATCGACCATTACATGATCATAGAAAAGGCAAACAGTTAAGGGCGTAAGGCCCTAACTATCTTAGAACACACAACCTCACAATGCTTACTCACGTTTAGAATTGTAATGGCACCATCGAGCACGCCTTTAAATTCCTAGTAAACTACCATCTAGAGCAATGAGCTTTTCAACAAACCTATAGGTGTACCCATGATGACTTGAAGTTCTTGAGATCAATAAGTATTGACATGAGTTTGCTCTTAACAAGGAAAGGAAAGGATCAATCATGTCTTAACTCATCCTTTCATCTTATTTTCCAATTTTGGCTTCTTCATTTGCGCACAACGGATAATTGTAGGTGCACGTATATGGTTTGAAGAAAGTATCCCACCTATTTCCTCTCTTATTATTAATTTTGTGCCTCCTCTTCCATGGCAAAGAGACCTCGTCAAACTTTGGTAAGTAACTTTGTGGTGTTCACGAGCATTGAAGATGGTAACTTCTGCTGAAAACACTCTTTCATGTCAAATAAGGAAAGATTAAGCCCATTTTCTCCATATGCTCTTATTCCTATGAGTTTTTTCTATCGCACAAACAGATGTTGTCACGACAAGTAGGTGGCAAGAGCATCAAGTTTGGACACTACTTGGACTTGATTGGGGGGGGGGGGGGTTTGGACCCTATGGGGAACATTTATCATTATCCCTTACTTCAGAATCATACCACCACTTTATCAACTCTGCGTCTTCACCTTCTAAGATCAACTAAATGAAGCACTACCCAACTCTTACACTATCTTTCATAACATAAAGGACTAGACCAACACAATTGAATGCTCACAAATAAGTGGTTCCTCCAAAGAACTTTGGACTTAAACCCTTTTCCAGGCCTATGTCTCATCGGTAACATAGTGAGTTAGTGGCAATATTGACAACTCATTCGACACTCCTCGACCTCATTATGGCCATCTTTGCCTCCAATGATCATCGCCATAAAGAGGTTTATCCACAAATCCACAATTAGTATATGTTCTCATCCTATATACTCCGAAGTAAATCATATATATCATCCTCGCCCCAATTAGAGGCTCCTTTCACAAAGTGAAGGATAAACCTATTGTCAAATCTCTAAACAAGCAAACATCGTTCAACGTTCAAATAAAACTTAATGTCATCTTGAGATCCACCTCCAATCTCCATGTATAAGCTAATGTGTTAGCTACTATGTTAGTCACACTCGACTAGAGCTATCCATTCGACACGTGTGCATGTCCAAGTGTCAGTATAGCCAGTTTGAAGAAGAAACTTGATCTTTTTGTCCAAGTGTCACACCCATGTCATACCTTTCCATTTCCAATGGAGCCAAAGACTATCTATTCTTTGGTTTTTGGGATATAATGGAATAAAACAAAATGACTCTTCAAACTGTCTGTGCTTCTTATCTTGTGAAGTAGCAGTCAGCCGGTGCGATTCTCGAAGCAATTTTCATTTTGGGTCATCCGTGCGCAGCCTCTCTATGTTTCAATAGGGGTAAGGCTTACCCTGCCTTATGGCGGGAGCCTTTAAGGCACTGGGGTAAAGATGTTGTTGTTGTTGTCACACCCATGTCATAGTGACAAATGTTCTCCACGGGTACAAAAAGTAATATGAAGAATCCGAGTAGCATACATTAGCTATTAGCTAACATGACCAAAATCAATAAGCAAAGGCATAAAAAAGGGTTGTCTTAATGGAACAAAGCATACAAGATTGCAAGACCACAATTATCAACCATCACCCACACTAATTACACTCCCAACATATCTTCAACAAATTTACCAATTATGGAAACATGGTAAAACAAAATGTACAATATTCGCTACACAAGTGTCAATCCTAAGAGCGACACAGATAGCTCAATTTCAGTACCACCCTATCGCATAATTCAACACAACTCCAGAAAAGCGAAAAAATACAGGCATTTGAAATATTGCAATTGTATCTTGGTCCTTGGACCTTATAATCTACAATTGAAAACAACAAATAAAAAAATAGAAAAAGACGAACCTTGTGATCAAAAGAAAGCGGAATAACGTGGTCGTAGCCGCGGCAGAGGATAGCGCGGGAGTCGCCGCAACTGGCGAAGATGATTTTATCTGGAGTGACGACGGCGACGGTGGCGGTGGAACCGACGAGGGCGGTGGAGTTCTTGGGGCGGCAGCCGCAGCCGCGGGAGACGGCGACGCCGCAAGAGCAGGTGGATAGGGCCACGTCATCCATCTTCCTAAAAGCCTTCTTCATCACTTGCCTCCACAGCCCGTCTTCTTCGTCCTCCCCTTCGGGCCTGGGCCGGGTTCGGGCCCGGGTAATGGGCGGAGGCGCCATGCGGATGAGTTGTTCTTTCAAAATGGTGTAGAGGTTTTCTTTGCATAGTGTTGACACCTGTGCACAAAGTTATTATGTTAAGACTCGAGAAAAGGGAAATGGGTAGTGAATTCTATAAGTGGGTAGCGATTTTTACACGCTCGGAATTGGTTTGGCCTTTTACATTTCTTGATGTGAATTAAGGAGCATTAGAAAGAATAGAAACGATAACTCGTATGGGGGAGTGTATAAATTAAAACAGCATCCGAGACAAGAAGATTTTGGTAAAAATCTTAGAAAGACTTGACGGGGAATTCTTAACACGATGAGAAATGTGGATTTTGGTAGAAATCTTAGAAACACTTGACGGGGAATTCGATTGTCGTATATTGAAAATTTGTTTGGAATATCATGAGAGATTATTTATTTTATGTAAAAATGTTAAATGAGCAACTATAACAATCCAAAGTCAGACCGAATCGATTAATAGATCACCAACTTCCATTCAAGTCATGGCATAACTTCAGGACACTAAATGAAATAAATTATGTCTATATAAATCGAAAAGGATTTTGAGAATCATGATTTTGTTGTGATTTATTCCAAGTAGTGTTTCACATTAACTTGAAAAAATCAATGTTGATCTTGTAGATTACAAATGTCCCATGATACTAGAGTTATATTGACTCAAGTCAATGCTATGTAAACTTAATTGGAATTCTCGAGTTTACCCTTACCCTGAAACAAAAGAGATCACGTTTAAAACCCTCACGTAGGAGCATTTTTCATGCAAATAAATTAATGATACTAAAAGTTTTCCAACGATTTGAAATTGAAAATTTAATAATCGAAATGAATATGTAACGTAAATTAAATCACATAAATAATTTTTAAATCGAATCATATATACTCCGTACAAATTTCTATAAGATAATTCACGATGTTTCAAATTGCATGCTTAATCGATCAATTATATATAAACCTTTTTATTTAATTTGTTAATGGAGTAATATTTTGCAAAAACAAATCATTAGAAATAATTAATTCACCACAAAACCAAATGAAATAGTAAGTAGAGTAAGATATACGATACATGTGAGCCTCCATGACCATCAAAAACCGCAAAGAAATGCACCGGGACGTAACCAGCAATCTCCGGACAACATAACGACGTACAAACACACACCGCATCCTCCATCTCTTTCGCCTTTCCTGGCACCGACACCGCCCCCCTTTCCTGCACCACCCTGCTTTCCGGCACCACCTTCGACACCGTAGAGGCCAACGATAATAATAAAGACGCCGCTGCCTCCGCCTCCGTGAAATTCTTATGACTCTTGCGTCGCCTCTTCTCCGACCTCCGAAACGCTTTATTTGCTTCTACATTACGTTTCAACATGTTTTCCATTTTGTTTCTTTGATTATTAAGTTTTTTGGTTGAATTGTTTTTCTTTGATCTCTTACACTCAATTTGGTTCCTAGTAGTAAGAGCAAGTGAGTATGTTGTATGAAAAATGAAGAGTAAAATACAAATTAGTATGTTTTGTTTTTAAATAATTATTGTAAGATTTTTTTTTTTTATTTGGATGGGAGGATCATTTTAAGGTTGATTAAGTGCACATGGAGGATTTTAGTATTTGCTATTAGAGAAATAAATCAATTGTGGAATTTCTTTCCATTAAAAATTTAATAATTTGGAAAGAAATAATTGCATGAAAGGAAATTAAAAGAGTAGTGTGCCCCTCAAAAAAAAAAAAAAAAAGAGTAGTGTGAGAAAATGTGAGTTTTTGAGCTAACTAGCTAAGGTTGTTGCCCCTTGGCCATTAGGCCCTTATTTTGGTTGACGTATTATTTGATTAGTTTTTTCTGACGTTACAAAAGGTCTTTTTTTTTTAGGTAAAAAAAAATGAAGTTGGCTATGCCCCTGTTCGATTCAACGTTATTAAACAGTGTTTTCAAATCAATTCAAAATAAACCAGTTTCATCGAAATCAAATCAAATCAGATCAAAATTATCCAAATTTATTACAATCAATGAATCTAGTTTACTTATATTTATTAATTTGTCTAAATACGGTTAATTTATCAATAAATTTGGTTCAGGTCAAATCAAATCAAATCAAATCAAGAATATTCAAATCAAATCAAATCAAATTAGATCAGGAGAATGCAGTCAAATCGCACAAGGCCTATGTTGGAAACGGATTAAGTGAATTGTGTTAGTAAACTTAGGAATTGGATCTCCTAGAGTTGAGAATAAACTCTACATGGTAGAGTTTACTTAATAACGTAAGAATTAATTAGTTTGCATTTCCTTTGTGCATTTCAAGATCCTCTTTATTTTGTCTTATTACTAATTTTAGCAAATTCTACCGACTCTACCAAAAAATAACTCTAGGTGATCCTCACCCGTAAACTTATGCTCTAAAAAAATGAACAATAGTGGTAAAATTGAGTTATGATCGGTGATAAACTTAACTTTGCACTAATAATTGTTAGAAGCAAATTGAATTATGGTAGTAAACTTAATTGCATTGATAGTAAAATTATGTTGTTGAAGATGTTTCAAAAAAAAAAAAAATTGATGTTGTTGAAGAAATGGAAGTCGTGTAAACTTTAAGGGATTGACTTATTTAAACGTTATTGTGTATATGGAATGAAAGCATAGTTTAGTTGCGCAAAATAGTTTTGTTGGGCGGGAAAACAACGTAGTGCTGAAAATAATTCTTTTGGATTGAATGATCTAAAATGAGAATTGCATGGAGAATTGCACACAGGATGTAGTAAGGCTATGGGCCGCTATTCCTATAATTCTATTTCACATAATTTCAAGCTCAGAACCGAAAACAAAAATTCAAAATATAGAAGTAATATGTTATGAAGAAACTATAAACTTGTGCTCTTTGATTGTGTATCAGAATTTCAACTCACAAGCTTTACAAGTCTGTCATCCTTCTAAAAATACAATGAACTACAAATACAGTACAATGAAAGCAAAAACAACCAAAAAAAAGAAGAAAAACAAAGAAGAGGGTGTCTACCTTAAGTTTTAAAGAAAATACAGTACCTTTATTAGAGAAATTTAACCTCATGATATCCTCCATTTTCCATGGCTTAAATTGGATATGGTGGCAACCAAGTCATAACCACAGGACTCCTGACTCTATGAACTCCATCCTTCCACACCAAGTACCCGGCTTCTGGTCTAGATGGTCTCAAAACCGTCTTAAATGTAACCTTGTAAGACAACTTCTGGTACTTCCTAGTGAAATTGAGCACTTTTGGTTCTACAAAGATCTTAGCACCTTTGAATGGTGTGATTCTAGCATGATAAGTCGAAACTGCCTTGCCGACATTTGTGACTGTCCTTTGAAGTGTCATGCTAGTGATTCTGGCATTTTGAGGGAACACAACTGATAGAGCAGGGTAGTTCAAGTCCCCAGCAGTAGCAACTGTTTTCCGGCATCTCATGTTTGTACCCTTAGAGAAAACCTTTAGTTGATCAGGAGTTGGTTCTTGAGTGCAGAGGAAATCAAAGTACTCCTGAGGTCTAATGTCGTAGACCAGACCAGGGTTCAGTGCGCTCAGTGGGTTTATGTGACCTGCACCATGATCATATGGGCTGGAGGAAGACTCAGTAGCCGCGTCTGTCAATGGTTTTTGAGCATTGTCATGGATGTATGCTGTAGTCATCAGAGCGGACTTTATAATTGCAGGACTCCAGTTTGGGTGCCTGGCCTTGATCAGTG
>JBBYHQ010346738.1:0-12327 GCA_038382645.1 Spergularia azorica
GTGTAATGAGGGCAAGCCTTCCCTTGTCAATTTATTTGACAAGAGGCTGCTCCCAAGACTTGAACCCGTGACCTACCAATCACACGGCAACACCTTTACCGGTGCGCCAAGGCTCCCCTTCATCTGCACGTAAGGCTATCTTATGAAATTTCAGATGGTGAAATATTTTTATTCAGAATTTTAATTATCGGTTGGGCCTTGGGATAGGTTTCTATGGGTCATGTATATGGCAATATTGATAGTAGCTGTCCACAAATCTGGTTTTGGTGGTATGGTTGTTCTTGCACTGTTAATGTTGTATTGTTGTGGATTGATGAGCCGTTCACGATTAATATCATTTTTGAAAGCATGTTTCTCTGGGTTTCTTAAACTGAGGGACTTTGCTGCAGTTCTTATGCTTTTTCTCTGAGTAAAGACTGTCATACATTCTTCACTTGTTTTATAACTTTCTTTTTGCGTTCCTTTTCATTTAATGGTCTGTTAAAACTCTTGTTGAACGTGTTTTCACTATTTCTTTAAACTTGTTTGCAACAATCTGTAACTTTTAATGTTTGCACTTGACGGTTAGAGATGATGAATGATGATTCATGTTAGCCGACCCCAAATCATTTTGGGACTAAGGCTTGCTTCTTGTTGTTGTTGTTGTTTGACTGGCTGAAGATATACATCTTCCTGGAATTTGGTCCTTTGTAATGTAATTCTGACCTTCCTTTTAATACGAGTACTACTCGACTTGGTTGGTGAGGTCATAAAATTGGAGGAATAGTGATGAATTTGACGAATTGACATATATCTTTAGTTCATGTGAATGATTTCAATTCCAATAATTATTATCCAATGGTTTTGTTCATTAATATACATTCTCATCTAATATCGCTTATTTATGACGGAAACATATGTTTGGTGGTAGAGCTCATTACCATAAACATCCACTAGGGACATTTCTACTGATAAGACACAATTTTCATTGTCATACCTTAATTGTAAATGCTCATGTGAATCAAGCTGAACGATATTCATGTGAGGACGCTATCACTTGCTTTTAGCCACCCTCTTAACATCTCTTTTTTTTTTTTCGTTACAGATTGAGGGTCCAAGGACTCCAGAGGAAATGATATCTACACTTCAGAGAGTTCTGGAAGAAACTGCCCCTGTACTAGGCACGGCCAGACTTGAAGCCGAGGAAAGGAGAAACAATTTGCGTTTGAGGGAGGAACAAGATGCTGCGTATAGAGCTGCACTAGAAGCTGATCAGGTACTCAAGTGGTGATATGTGAATGGTTCAAATGTAGATATTCTTTTTTTGTTCATTCTATGATCATATGCGGGCCTATTTGAACTCCTATATATTGTAGTCTAACCATTCGGTCTTGTTTAGATAATGTCTCTTGTTTATGGGCGTATTTGCTGACATTTTTTTCATACGGCATCACTGCATCAGTGATATAGATCAAGTAGCTGGATTTTTAGGTTAGAAAATTTTAATGATGAGGATATGGAATGTTTACGCTATCGGATGGTTCTTATGTTTAAATGCTATTTACCTTGGAATGTAAGGTATAGTAGTTGGCTTAGATGCATTAGATGCAACTACGAAGGGCTGGAAGAGGACCTGTTCTTTATTCTAATCTAGCTGTTGATAAGCTTTATTGATTTCTACATTCTCATTCCTGTTTATTCATGACTCAGGCAAGGGAGCGGCAGAGGGTAGAAGAACAAGAAAGGCTTGAAAGGGAACGTGCTGAAGAAGAGAGGAAACGCAAAGAGGAAGAAGAAGCCCGTGAAAGAGAAGTCCGCGAAGCAGCTGAAAGAGAAGCCGCTTTAGTGCGCAGGAGGCAGGAAAAAGCTCTTTCTCTGGGTGCTGAGCCTGAAAAAGGTCCTGATGTCACTCAAGTAAGTCCCATCCCAATCCTAGTCCAATTTTCAGAGTATGTTGGTTTTCTTTTCCCTGTTTCACTGTGCCATCTTTCTAATTCTCATGATATACATATTTCAAATTGATGCAGTCAGTGTACATTGT
Organism: Spergularia azorica; assembly: GCA_038382645.1. NCBI lineage: Eukaryota > Viridiplantae > Streptophyta > Magnoliopsida > Caryophyllales > Caryophyllaceae > Spergularia > Spergularia azorica. The sequence continues at coordinate 2,021 of JBBYHQ010346738.1, forward strand.
TGTTATCCAGGGTGCTTTGTTTTCAGTAAATGGTTCTAACCATTCATCTGTATGCGTGTAATTTTTGACAGGTGTTGGTACGGTTTCCCACTGGAGAACGCAAAGACAGGAGATTTCACAGCAGCACAACCGTCCAGTCTATCTACGATTATGTTGATTCATTAGAGTGCTCGAACATTGAGAAGTATAGTTTAGTGTCCAATTTCCCTAGAGTCGTTTTTGACCCGGAAAATCTTTCTTTGACCCTGAAAGAAGCAGGCTTGCATCCACAAGGAAGTCTGTTTGTGGAACCAAACTTGTGAGAAGAATGGGGAATTGGGGGATCATGGTTCATGTAGTAGGCATAGTTCCTTGTATCTTGCTAAGTCAGATCAGATTTCGCGTATATGATCATGATCATGATGCCTTGTATTTCTCACAATGGTTTTTTATACTTTCGGCAATGCGTACTTGTTCAAGTGAATTGTTGATTCAGAATAAAGAATGTTCAATATTATTGCGGATGCCTCAATTGCGAAATTGGTGGAAAATGGAGTATATGGATTTCTCTGTTCGGATGATTTTGCAGATTCTCATGGTGATATCACTCTCCAAGTTTTGTGCTAAATGGTTTTTTTCCTTCCCATGCGGTGTCACCCAACAAAGGAGACGCACGCTTTATGATAGGATTATAACTTTTTGATTTTATCGGAGTTGGTCTGATTTGGTGTGAATGAAAGTAATTTGATCTACTGATCTACATACTTATTAAGAAAGAAATCAACGATTTTTTTGGAGAATTAAATATTTAAACCAACAAGTAGACTAGGTTCATTGGAAGTTTTGAAAAGTAATCTAATCTAGATGAGATCGTACACAGCCTAAATACATCCATGTTTACGGAAGAGATCTTTTCTATTAGGAAAGCCTCTAGAAATCATATGTTCCTATATATATTAGTGTTCATTTTGTTGCTATAGGAAAACAAGGGAATTGTAAATTTCCATGAAATGCAAAATCCTAGGTTGTTTGGTTTGCTTTAAGCCATGGAATTGAAACTTTTCAAGAATTTCCAAGTACTCAGTTCCGGAGAAAGTAGTTTGCCAAGTTCACATATGACATGACATCTTTTTGGTCTAACTTAATCTGATTTCAATACTGTACATCCGGTCTAATTCTAAGTTGTATCATACATGTCCCCTATATGATTGAAAATTCACACTTGAATTCCAATTCCTATGTAGAACTGAAAACAAATTTACCAATTCTCAGGAATAAAGATAATCATGGAAATTTGAAAATCCTAAGCATCTGTAATTCGTGCAGGGCTGCAGTGAACTAAGCGACCACCGCTTAATAACCATAACGAACATTTATTAGTTGGAAATAGTTTCATTATACCACCATATATGCATCGCGACGCTAAATAACTATGTCGATTGAGTTCTCTTTATTAAATTGTCCTACCTTAGAACTTTCTTTTTTCACACAATCGTTAGACAACAATCTATCTTTTTCTTTATATCACGGCGACTCGCAATTTGAAAAATTGTACAAATAAATGCAAAAAATTCAAAAAATTGATTTAGCATCGACATTAGTACATTTGGTGAAGGGCTTCTCAAAAATCGGTAAAATTGGCAACTTTATATTTTGAGGCCTATCTGTGTTTCCATCTGGAGGAAACAAAGCCCAGCTGCCAGCAAGCTTGTAGCAGACTCAACATTTTTTTTTCTTTTATTTTACTACTCCGAAACGGTTGTGGTCCCCAGCATATAATATATATATTCGGAGTATTCTCCTTGAAGAATCGTAACTGTGTATCATACCCGCCAACGTTATACGACCAACATACCCAAAAAAACCCCCCAAATTTCCCCCAATTTCTAGGGTTTGCTCGCCTGCTTGCGAAACCTAATTCAAAATCAAATAATCAAATAAAATCAAATCGAGTTAATCAAATCAAATTGTATTACTGGTATCTTGCGATTGAAGTTTCCGATTGAGAAATTTGGGGAATTCGAGTGTGATATGGTGATACTTGGTTTGGTATGAGAGGGTTACGACGAATTTTACCGCCATTGATGGAGATACAAGCTCTGAACTCGCGATTCAATTCCTCCAAAATGGATTTCTTAGCGTGTCGACTCGGGTTTAAATCGGTTTTCGACTCGTTCCTCGTCGCAAACGAAGCATTTTCTGAGCGATCGTCTCTCCGAACCCTTTGATATTATATTATATTGATTTTAATTTTACAACGTACAGTAATTTTAGAATTTTAGAGATTTTGTCTTTTTTTTTTTTTTTTTTTTTTGTTTTGGTGCGATGGATTGCAATAATTTTAGATTGATTCCTTCGATTTCCAAGCCTTCCGCTGATGATTTCGACGACGTCGTTGAGAGGGATCCCTCTGGCCGATATATTAGGGTATGATTCGATTTCCGAATTCGTTTCGTCCGTTTTTTTTTAGTTTTATTGTTTTAATTCTAATTTGTTTTATACTGATTGATTACTAATTATCAATTGTATATGTATTCTGATTTACTTTGTGTTTTTGAGCTATTTTACGAGTTTAATGTGATGGTGTTTTTGTATATGACATGCACGAGACGGTTACCTATGACGATTTATGTTTATCAGCGATTTTAGGAGTTTAATGTGAAGCTGTTTTTTTTAGTATGGCATACACGAGACGGTTATATATGACGATTTATTTTAGCGGACTCCAAATCATACTGGGGATAAGGCTTGGTGGTTGTTGTTGTTGTTGTTGTGGATTGTTTAAATGCGTTTAATTTTTTGTCTTGACATTTTTATAAGCTGTTAATTACTCGTAATGATGTTTGTTTTGTTTTGTTGTTTTTTCTTTGTTGTTGTTGTTGTTGTTGTTGTTGTTCTAGATTGTTTAAATGCGTTAATTTTTTTTGTTTTAACATTTTTATAAGCTGTTACTTACTCGTAATGATGTTTGTTTTGTTGTTTTTTCTTTGTTGTTGTTGTTCTAGATTTTTTAAATGCGTTTAATCTGTTTATTTGACATTTTTATAAGCTGTTAATTACGCGTAATGATGTTTGTTTTGTTTTGTTGTTTTTTTTCTTATTCAGTATAGTGAGATTTTGGGAAAGGGAGCATTCAAGACTGTGTATGTGCTCCTGCCAGTCTTTTGATTTTATGTTTTGTTCCCGTCTTTTTGTCGCACTTTTGTCGTTATACTTGGCTTACCGTTAATTAGCAGCTTTCGTGTGTTGGAATTTGAGTTGGTTATATACACAGGGTCTGACTTTTGTCATTTTTGTTGGTTATGTTAGTTATAAGGCATTTGATGAGGTTGACGGGATAGAGGTTGCTTGGAATCAAGTTGACATCAATGTAGTGTTGGAATCGCCCCAACAACTGGAGAGATTGTATTCCGAGATTAATCTGCTGACCAGGAAGTTGAAACATGTAAATATAATTAGGTGTTATCACTCTTGGGTGGACGATAACAGCAAAACGGTCAACATGATCACTGAGTTATTTACATCCGGAAACTTGAGGCAGTAAGTTAATGTTCCTTAATTGTCATATTTTCTTCATATGGATATGCGTTTGAATCTCAAGTTGCGGATTATTTTTATCATTTATTGCAACCGTGTAGGTATCGTAAGAAACACAAGAATGTTGATTTGAAGGCTATTAAAAACTGGGCTAGGCAGATCCTCAGAGGCTTACAGTATCTTCACGGTCAGAAGCCATGTATTGCTCACAGAGATTTGAAATGTGGCAATATCTTTGTGAATGGAAATACTGGAGAAGTTAAGATTGGGGATCTCGGATTGGCAACTGTTATGCAGCAACCTACCGCTCGAAGTGTTATTGGTATGATTGGTTCACTTTGTTCTTTATGCTCACTCTTCATTGTTAATGAAAGACTTGTGGCCTCTTAATGTTTGCTTTATAAGTGTACTGACTATTAGTTTGTTTTGATGACTAAAAGAGGATTGTTTAACTAAGCAACAATGTTCGATTCATAGCGAGTTACATCTTATATTGCTTCGAAATTATGAATTTTGCTGAGGTTATTTTTATGCATAAGTTCTAGGATAAGTTTTATATGTGATTGGAATATCAGTCCTTAATTTAGCTTTTGTATCTTGCAACTGCAATATGTCCTGCCAGTATTTCCATTCCATTAAACTGATTAGTTATTCTTTCTGGTCAGCTGGTTTTGGATATATGGGGTATACTTTAGTTTTTCATTCACTGTATTTACTGCCTCATCTGCACTGATTAGCCGGACCGTTAGTGCGTGGCAGAACATACTTGAGTGTGCTTCGTTTGATTTTATTGTGCTGGCTTGAACTGAATGGGTGTTTAATAAATCCTTCTTGAAAAGGTAATGTTGATGCTAAGGTTAAAAATAAACGAATAGATGTGAAGTATATGGACGTTAACTGTAGAGAAGGACATAACCCCTGATTTCGGTGTAGTTACTTAGAGAATATTCATGTGACTCTTGGCCTCTTAATGTTGGCGTTAAGCTATTGGTTATTAGTTTGTTTTGAGGCTGAGTTTAAGGTTTTACATATGTACGTTCTAGGATAAGTTTAATACGGAGTATGTGAAAGGAACATCTGTCCTTAATTTAGCTTTTGTATCTGAACCTGCTTTACGTCATGCCAGTAGCCCAGTGTTGCCAATTCCTTTAATCTGATAAGTTATTCTTTCGGCTGGTCAGCTGGTTTAGGATTTATGGGGGATTTTATCTTTCTTGACCTTATAGAAGCTGGTGTAGCAGGTCCCAGATGGTATAATTTAGTTTTTCATTCTCTGTATTTACTGCCTCATCTGCTCTGACTAGCCGGACTGTTAATGCGTGGCAGAATATACTTAATACTTGAGTGGGCTTCATTTGATTTTATTGTGCTGGCTCGAATTGATGGAGTGTACTGTTCGACAAATCCTTCTTGAATAGGTAATGCTGATGCTAAGGTTAAATGAATAGATGTGAAGGATATGTACGTTAACTGTAGAGAAGGATATACCTCCTTCTTTCAGCCTTAGTTAGAGGATATTCATGTGTCTTCTAATGCTACGTGATGGGATCCAAATTGAAGTTACAGTCTTGTAGAGAGTCACCAGAGTAAGGTTATTGGGTTTTCTCTTTCTTCTGTTTAGGACGTCTCCCTCTGGTCTAAGGGCGCTTGCCCTTACTTTTTGGGACTTCTTTTACACTGATTGTTTAAGGGGGGCTGATTTAAGAAGACTTTATACTCTTACACTGGTACGCTTGTGGCGCTCTATATTCTTATGCATGGTTTGCTCCGGTAGTTAATCTTTAGAGTTTCTCCAACGTGGGTTATAATATACTGCCGACGCTATCTAGTAATGAAGGTAGCCACTCCTCTGTTATTATATTCTGTATTCATGGTCGTTATGGAACTCAAGTTCTTGGCGGACCTAGTCGATCCTTTTGAGTGCATCGAAGATGCAGGATAAAGTGTTCAATGTGGATTAGATTTCTATTGATAACTGAACTATTTTTTGGAATGTTTTGCCTTAGGCAGTGGTTTCGTTTCATCTAGTATTAGGATAAATCCATGTGCTGTAAATTGTGCTCCTAGTCCTCCTTTGTTACGTGTGTAAGACCTCTGGTGTCCTTGACACAGGTACTCCTGAGTTCATGGCACCAGAACTATACGATGAGGAGTACAATGAGCTTGTTGACATTTATTCATTTGGGATGTGCATGCTGGAGATGGTTACCTGTGAATACCCCTATATGGAATGCAAAAATTCAGCTCAGATTTTCAAGAAGGTTACCTCGGTGGGTGATAGATGATTTCAATAGCTTGTATGTAATTTTTGGTGCTTTAATCCCATCGTAATGCTGATTATCTCTCTTTCAGGGCATTAAACCTCTAGTCCTGAGTAGAGTAAGTGACCCACAGTTGAAAGCTTTCATAGAGAAGTGTTTGGTCATGGCATCCATGAGACCATCAGCTGAGGAGCTATTGAAAGACCCATTTCTTGCACCCGCTACTTCCGCTGCGCTTACTTCTCTCCCCTCGCCACCGAGCATGGTTGAACCGAAACCTTTATCAAAGTCTGAAGCTCGTCTTATGGAAGTAGACCATGAGGACAAAACGAGCTATGCCTATTCATATGTGAGAAACAGTTGTGATGTTCCTCAATCTTCTGTTTTGACGCTTGAAACTTCTAACAAAGTCAAGACCTTCAATTTGGCGGGACAAGTGGAAGATGACCATTCAATTTCGATGACGCTGCGAATATCTAGTATCAGTTGTAAGTTGTCATATCACTGGTTTTGTTTCAAGAATTTGGTGCTTATTTTGCTGTTTAAAAACCCTAATATTCCTGTGTCAGGCCCTGCCAAAAATATTCATTTTGTTTACGACATTCGAGTTGATACGATCGCTTCAATTGCGAGTGAGATGATTAAAGAGCTTGGCGATTTATTGAAAGAGGACGTGATTTTAATAGTGCAGTTGATGGAACAACTCATGGCAGAGCTACTACCGCAGCATACTCGCCGTGATTGTAACTTTGATGAAATAGAAGCTTCATTTGAGGATTCCGACACTGCATGTCGTACTCAGGGAATGCTTTCCTCAGAGGGAACGGACTTTGGGACGGATCATGGTGCTGAAGAATCTCTCGCTTCAGGGATATCAGTTGAATACAATCTAGTAAATCGTCCACAAGATCCAAATTCCAGTGTTAATGGCTGGCTTAAAGTTGCTGACAGGTATTGGTGATTGAATGTTATTTGTAAACTAATTGTTCACATGAATTTCCATTTGTGAGTTGTTTATCTGTTTCTGTTCTCTTTTGCGGTTGCTGCAGTGCCATATCTAGTGACATGACCATGTCTAGTATATCCTCCCTGACACTGTCGGAGAAGGATTACTTTGCCGAGGAGCTGAAGCAGGAGCTTGATGCAATCGATTGTCAGTATAATCAATGTTTCCGTGAGCTCATGAGGAGAAGGGAGGAGGCTGTGGAGTGCGCAAAGAAGAAATGGTCTGCTAAGAAGGTTCCAGTTGCAAATTGAAGCCGTTGTCACCACCCATGAGTGTAGATTTAACCCCCCTTTCTTTTTTGAGGTCATTTCTCCATGTTTTTACTGTCTGAGTTCTGAAATTGTGGAATGATTTTTGTTTATACCTTTCTGGAAAAATTTACCCCTGATTATAGTATATTCTGGCTCCAATTTTATCTCAAAGCCACAGAGAGTACTCTTTCCAATCTCAGATACTCCGTAATACAAGTATGGAGTTGTAAAGGTTACTCCACAAGGACCAAAATTCCAAAGTTGAGATGGTTACCACGCACTGTGCAGACAGGAAGCACTCCTGATCGTGGGGACTTTGTGTACAGGCTGAACTGACCCGACTCAATTTCATCATGGTCGCCTTTACAAACCGTGACACCATAGGAGCATAGTGATATCTCAAACTAAAAGATGAACGTTGTGCTACTATTGCGAATAAGAGATGTGTTCAATGTCTCCAAAAAATGTCTCTTTCAATATTGGAAAACCTGTAACCTGTGGCCTGTAGGATGCTCAATGTGAGCCACTTCCCAAGACTGTTTTCCTTGCAATTTCAGAAACCAGAAGGGTGGTTGATGTGAGCCAGTTCCTGAAACGCTTGCGCGAGGTTGATGAGTCATCATTACTGGCTGCACATTCCACCCTGAATGACTAACCATGATCGATGTTTTGATTTTTGATGCGCATGGAGATAAGAATCCTAGAAACAACTACAATCTAACAATACAATACTGAAAATACAGGGTCAACTGAACATTCTTAATCAGGATGCTACTATACACAGTCCAGTACTGTGGTGCTTCACTATGAAGAAAAAACTACTCATGTATAGTGTTTACACGGAGAACACAGTAGACCAACAACATAAGGTGATTACAAACAGCCAGTCATGTCACTGAACTCAACTTGATGCATTGCCATATCAGCATAGCCGAGCTAGAAACAATGAAGTGCCTAATGAAAACTTGAAAAGTGCAGTGCAGCCATTGAGCATGCTTACAAGATGACCGAAGGCACATCACATATTCAAGTGATAAACAACTTTACATTGGTACATAGTCCATGATAAATATAAGTATTCTGGCACACAATGGAACAATGATGTTGTATATTTGATCAACCACATGTCCTTGGACAAACGAAACATCAGAACGATTCATGGGACTTACAGCAACACACAAACACGGGACCAAGCTAATTTCTCAAAGGCTACCAATTATCCTTGACAATTTTCGACTTCTCCAGTATGAATTTCCCTTCCTTATACTTTTGTGATTGTTCATATGCTCTTTCATACTTCCAACCAAGCACCTCACGACAATCAGAACAGTAAACATCTGCAACTGTGTGGAGACCAGTCATGAGTTGTCTGTCCTCCTTTGTGCCAACATCAACATTCATGCCATGAGAAAACAGGAAAGCCCTGCTATTCTTTCCCTGCATCAGGATTTTAATCAGCCGTAAGCAGAGCTGCCATAGTAGCTAATTCCAAATACTGACGGAGTACTCCGTATTACTTAAGGCTGACACGCCGAGGGTGTACATGAATTGTTTACAAAACAGGTAAATTTTTCCATCATAAGCCTTGCTATATTGGCAAACTCAAATCGCAACATTTCACAGTATACATTGATTTAGTATCGTCTTTCTTTGGGTTCACAATCATCACAGAAAGCTAATGACACAAGCTACATTGAAACAGTAACAGTTGTAGTCGAAATCTATCAGCGAGTTACTCGTTCTGTAACGCTACCTTTATATATTAGTCAGCAAACAAGTTCCAAATATAGATGTCAAATTACTCACACTTCTTATTTCCCTTACCATTTCATCATCCACATATTATCATTCTCTATCTATAAGGCGGGGTGAGGGGGGTCGGATGTACGCAAGCCCCACCCCTATTGAAACATAGAGAGACTGCGCACTGAAAAAGCAATTTGACAGCAGAACATGAACAAAATCAAGCTCACCTGAAATGCTTTAGAAATGATATCATCATGGAGCGCGACGTTGTTTCGACAATTATAGCAACTGTACACTCTAGGTCCAATCAGTTCCGCCATGAAAAATAAGAAAATAATCACACTTTTTTCCCTATCATTTCAGATCACACAACAACAAAAACAACAAAAAAAAGATGTGTATCAATAACACTATAATTTCAAGGGGGAAATAATCACTCATAAAAGCGTAAACTTTACAATTCCCTTACCCCTTACTAACTCAAGCTTGATTAAGGACTAAAGATTGTTGTTGCCCATTATCATTTCTTCACTTAATAACAACTGTTAAACACAAAATAATGATCATATGTCAAAATTCAGAAATGGGTTTTCTAATCAATTGAAAGGGTAACTTATACATATTTCATAAATTAGAAATCAACACAAAAAAAAAAAACAAGAATAGAAAGTTCATAATTAGAAATTCCAGATAAAATGATGATCACAAAACAAACCAAAAATAAAAAATAAAATCCAACATCAGAGTTAAAAATGATTAAAGGTTTAGAGACAGAGACAAACCTCCAGATATTTGGATGACAGAAGAGAATGGAGAAACAGAAGATTTATTTAGAGGTATGAGAAGACTTTTGGGGACTGAAGAGGTTTCCACTTTGGTGATCAGAAGAACAAAGAAGCTGACAAGTTTTGCCCTTTTCTATCATTAACACGGACTAATCATCATGTCTTTCTTGTTTTCTATTCGGTTGAGTCATCATCTAATCAGTTGTTGTGTATCATCTCGGTTGCATCATTTCGGTTTAGTCTGAACTCGAGTTAGTTAAAATAAGAACTACTCAAACGATAAAGTTTAAACCTTTTCAGTATGTTTGGTAGAGAGGAATTGAACGGAAAGAAATGGAAGGAAGAGAAAGGAACGGAAAGGAAAGGAAGATAAATGAAAGGAGTTACAGTTTCCTTTGTTTGGTCTACTTATTAAAATTTTGGAGAAATTGGAAGGAAAGTGAGTGTTTTTATGTTGTAAATTAGCTTTCCGTCCAATTCCGCCCGTTTTGGGAGGGAAATGAAATGACAGTTTAATGAAGAATCATTTCCTTCCATTTCTTTTCCTTTCCTTCCACTTCCCATGTATCTTTATAAACCAAACGTAGGAAAGTTGAAAAATCTGTTTCCTTTCCTTTCATTTCCGTCCACTTCCTATCTACCAACACATGCTGAAATTGTGTTAAGTAGGGCTGTTCAAAAACTAGCCCGGACCGAAGACCGACCCGGCAAGACCGAAGACCGGACCGGACCGGACCGACCC